>JAVQJL010063484.1:0-45698 GCA_036024295.1 Nannoperca obscura | reverse complement strand
AAAAAGAAGGGAGAAAAAAAGAGACAGGGACAGATGACAGAAGGTAAATGAGAAATCAATCAAGCAACTCGCTTCTCCACAAAACCTTATCTGGAAGAGAGAAAGGGTGCAGCAAAGCATTTTCTGGGATGTGAGAATTGCTTCGGTGTTGATATCTTCTTCTTGGCCTTCAAGGCTTGTTGGAGTTGCAAGGAAATGCCATTTGTGATAGCAGTGTGGGATCAATGTGCAATCAATAGGCAGCAGAGATAGGTGACTATAGTTAGGTACATAATGAGTAAAGGAAAAGGAGTTTTTAACGTATAAGTCTATACAATCCTCTATGATTAAAAGCCTTCTTACTTTATTCACCCTCCGTTTTATTCTCTCCAAATTGTGAGGAAAACATTTAAGTAATAGCACTTTGCTATAAGTAAAAGTGAAAACTAACTTCTTTTATATTACTTTTTTTCAACTGTCTAAAGCAAGCACAAAGAGAAAATAACGCAAATATTTTAGATTGCCAAAGAAAATTCCCCAGATTTTATGTTATGTTTATGTTTGTCCTTGAGGCTGTGACATAAATGTATAAGAAAAGTTTTATTTAAACTTGACCACTGTATTCATCTTTCTGTGTGGTTCTGTTTTAGATGTATTGCTTCGTTCAATGCTTTGTTTCAGTTTCTTAAATGAGAACAAAGGCTCTAAAGCAAAAGAGACAGAGAGAGGACGTCTGACTCATACACTTTTTTTTTTGCCAAAACACATCACAAGTGGAAAAAAAACATGGTCAGACACACAGGAAGTCAGACAGACAAGAATCCATTAAGATCCATACAATAGTCTTCGGTGTCCATGTAAACAATAGAGCTCCGACTGCTCTGAAGAAGCGCCGCTAACTGACAACAAAGACCAGGCGAGCTGGTAATCTGACTAAAGCTGCAGATTATTGACCAAGACTCTCTCAAACACACACACACACAGATCCCCCTGTTAAGATGACAGGAGAAACAGCACAACTCAGAGAATGGACACAGTGTGTATGATTGCGCACTCTCACACACACACACACACACACAGTGTCAATAGCACTAATACCAAACAATCAGCCCCATGTCTTCACTCAGAGAAACACCAATAGTCACATCTCTTGTCAATAGAGCCCAGGCTGCACATGCTTACACACACACACACACACGGTGGGGGTGTCATGTGACAAGCACAGGATGACCACTAGACATGCTCACGTGCGCGCACACACACACATGCAGATGTGTTTGGACTGGTCTCACATTAGAGTGAGGAGCAGGTCTTAACAGTTCAAATGCTTACACACACACACACACACACACTCAGCTTCCTTAGTCTCATCCTGCAACTACGATTGCATCCCCCCCTCACTCATTGTGTTGTGTTTGTGTGTGTTTGTGTATGTGTGTGTATTTGTTCCTCCGGTCACCCCAGGGGGCTGTGCGCTGTCACTTCCTGTTTGTTGACATGCATGTCGTTGTGGCGACGCTCTGGGCGCGCTCCACAGTGCCTCTGCCCTCTGTACCGTGTGTGCGTGTGTGTGCGTGTGAGCTTGTGAG
Organism: Nannoperca obscura; assembly: GCA_036024295.1. Classification (NCBI taxonomy): domain Eukaryota; kingdom Metazoa; phylum Chordata; class Actinopteri; order Centrarchiformes; family Percichthyidae; genus Nannoperca; species Nannoperca obscura. The sequence goes on along the minus strand of JAVQJL010063484.1, from coordinate 44,130 downwards.
TGTGTGTGTTTGTGTGTGTGTGTGTGTGTCATTGCAAGCCGGCCCATTGAGCAGGCTTTGAGTGACGGGAGCTGGCCTTGTAATGGAACTCAATTCACTCCGCAAATAAAGAGGCCTTTGAACCACTGGTCCGAATATGGCAGGACGCACACACACACACACACACACACACACACCTCGCCTGTGGTCCACTCGCCACGGGGTTTGGCTGGCAGGGGGGGGTGTTCATGCTCGGCTGCACCCCCCAACCCCCCACTCTCTCTTCCAGGAGCCACAGTGCAGCTAATTGAAGAGAAATGAGCGAGCGGAGGCTGATGTGATCTCAGCGAGCTGGTCGTCCGCGCCGCGTTCGTGTAGCTCGCCAGAGCATGACCGATCTCCTGCTGATTTCCACATCAGCAGCAGCAGCAGCACACCCTGTCTACTATATGTACCTCAATTATCATTGTTCCCCTCGGTGTCTATCACAGCGGCAGAGGCTGACACTCTCACTGGACATGGGTTTCTTTCCATTTCTTTCCACACACAAAATCTTTTGAGAAGATTACTTTGTTTATGACAAAACGCAAGGAGGCTGAAAAAAACCAAGAAAAGAAGGTTCTGAACGTGTGAAGAGCCCTGTCCAAAATCTCAGTTTCACTTTTCAATATATATAATAATAATATATATTTAAAGTACAATAAATTATTTTGGAATGGCAAGTATCTTATTTAAGTGAAAGAGTGAAATGAAAAGTCTGAGAATTCAAGAAAAGCATCAGTATTATAAAAGTAGGGTATTGTAATAAAAAACATAGCTGCTGCCGTGTCGGACAGAGAAAACTGTTGTTTCCACGTGAGTGACAGTCAGGCGGAGAGGATTTCAAATTCAAATGAGAGTTTCTCCCAAATAGTACTTCTTTGTGTGAGTGTGTGTGCTGCCAGTTTGGATGTCTCTCTTTTTTTGTTTGTATAAAAAGAGATAAATGTCTTTATTTAAGATAGCAGAGGAGAGCAGGAGCTAATGTGGCTGTCAAGAGAGATAGAGAGAGGTATAAACAGACAGACAGAGAGCGAGAAAGAGAGAGCAGTGACAGCATCTCTTCCTTGTCCATTTGCATAAACCAGCCTTTGTTTGACGCCGATGGCCGGCGGCCAAGCGCCAACAGAAGGACGAAAGTTAAACTAAAAAAATGTAAAAAAAAGGATGGTCCTCTTCCAGAAAAATCTTGCACCAGAAATAAATAATAACAATTATAACTATTCAAAAAACACAACACATCAGTTACTTCCTGCTAAACAACCGTTCTGTTATTCGCTCTTCAAAGGAGCGAATAACAATTCTGAGAAAACAAAACAGCATCTTGGAGATTTGTATTAGCCGACATGAAAGTAATTGAGCTTTGCAAGATGATTTTGAGGAGGAAGATAGAGAGAAGGAAAGAAGTGTTTATGAATACTGAAGCTCCTTCCAAGTTGTGAATATTATGCTGTGTCTGTTGCTGTGGAAATACTGGCCAGAGACTGTTTTGTGTGATGCAACGGTATTGCATAAATATTCCCGAGTATCTTCACACCATAGCAGCTCAAGCCATAATGCTTTTATTTAATTGTAAATTAATTAAATACATAAATAAGAATAGGGAAACCCTGTTTGTTTGTTTCCCACAGCAGTTATTGTATCAATTTATCTTAATTTTAGAGTATTTTATAGCATTTCTGTGTGTTTTCGCATCTTATTGTCAGAACACTAAAAACATTGCAGGGGCACAAAACACTTCTGTTATGTCCTATCTGGCATTTAGCTTCACAAATTCCCCCTCTCTCTATGTCTCTCTCTCTCTCTCCCTCTCTGTTTTCCTTCTCCATCATCACTTTTTTTCACCTTGAGCCTGGCTCTCCGGCGTGACCTCGATAGCCAGAATGTTTTCCCATTCTCCCACGATGCACCTGGAGGGGACATAACCATCTCTGGGCCTGTCAGAGAGGCTGTTAGCGCTTCTCCCATGGGGTGAGGGAGGGGGGCTGACAGTGGAGATGTCCCTCTCTATCGCTCTCTGTCACACAAACAGAGGCCGGGGCCACTAATGGCCTCCTCTTCCAGAGCTTTTTAGCCGGCGTCTTCGTTTTTGTTTGTGCGCTCTCGAGTATTCATTTATTCATGCCATCCTTTTCTTCTCCTTTTTTTCCCTCCCCCTTCTTCTTCTTCTTCTTTTCTTACTGTCCAATACCCTCCGCCCCCCCACTTCCCTCCGACTCAACTCTTGTCTTCTTGTCCCTCCCGTCTACCTGTCTCTGACCTTGCAGCAGTTGTACGCAGCTCAGCTGGCGGCCATGCAGGTTTCCCCCGGGGCCAAGCAGCACGGAGGCAGCATGCAGTCCCAAGCCAACCTGGGCACACACTCCCCACCCACCAACACACACCCACAGAGCGACAAGGGCCGCAGCTCCCCGCCATCACACAAGAACAAGGTAAGGGGGAAAGGCCTCTGGGAGTGTGTGTGTGTGTGTCTGTGTGTGTTTAATACTAGAAATGCCAGTGGATTTGATCTATATTGAGATAAAACATTTTTTATCAATTATAGCCCAAAATGACTTTTGCAGTCTAAATGAATAAACTTTTGGCTTTTCTAGTGTTACAACAGAGAGCGAAAGAGTTGAATGTCTGCCTGTACGAGATTGTGTTTCCCTGCAGTGCATGAGGTGAAAATATTTGTCCAAGCTTGTTCTTAGGCTGTGTTGCATCCCGAATCTTTGTTTCAATCAAATAAGTGTCCTGAGCAACGGTCAGCTCCTCATACTAATGCACACCTTGGTACAACTTGGTCCCTGACGAAACTCACAGTCACCTCTATCAAATCAAACCCCCCGACTTTATCGCAGAACTCCAGCTGGTATGTGGTTGCGGTGGATTTGAGGATGTGCCGGTGTTTGTGTCATTTTCTCGGCTGGCTGCACAATAGCGGCGAGGGGAAGCCTTATGTCCATCCGAGTGGAATTCTATGAATATCTGGTCAGCCGTTGGGACCCTGAAACCCCCCCATACACACACACATAACCCCCTTGCCCCCTGCCTGTCCTCTGTCCACCCTAGAACCCCCACATAAGTGTAGTGGTCAGTCACAAAGCAACACGCACACATACCTTGACACACACGGGATTCAGACTTGTCTAAGAGTAGAACAACATTTTCAAAATCCCAGAGTTTGACATTTATTTGTACATTGGTTTTCATTTGACCACATAAATCATAAAGTTTTCCAACTTCTTTTCCTTTTCTGTCCTTTCCTTTCCTCCCACCGCCTCTCCTCTTCTTTTCTTTCCTTTCTACCCCTCTTGTCTCCTCCCATTGCCACTACCTTGTTTCCTTTCCCTTCCCATTTCCTTTTCCTCTTCTCTTCTCTTCTCTCCTCATCTTTCCAATTTCTCCTCCCCTCCTCTTTTCCTTTTCTTATTTTCACTTTCTTTGCCACTTGCTACTTCTTCTTCATCCTGCTTCATCGCCCTTCTTTCTACACGTTGTGCTGGACCTTTGCCAGCTCCTGTGTCCACAAACACAAACACATGCACACACTCACACGGACCTATAGCTCATGGCAAAGATTAAAGCTTACGGTTGACCCCAGAGCTGCACCCCTGCTTCTCTGTCCATCAACCTCTCACTACCCCTCCATCACACAGACACACACACACACACAAACACACGCTGCCATCCCGCCCTGCCGACTCACTGTCCTATTACCATATATATGGAGTTGGGTTGACAGGCAAGCGCTGCGGCCTGTGGTGAAGGGGAAGTGGGGAACCGTAATGGCCTCCCCAGTCCAGCAGGAGTGGCAGACTGGGGAGTGGCCCCACATGGCACCCCGACAGGCCCCATGAAGCCAAACTGGCCAATTGACTGCACCGCTGTTTCTCCACCATTTGTGAGCATCGAGACAAACTTCAAATAAGTGCTCTGTGGCGTTTGATTTGTCTCTTTCCTTCTTTTGTTCCTTTCTTTCTTGCTTGCTTGCTTTTCTCTCTTTTCTTTTTGTTTGCTCCTTTTTCTTTTCTATCTTCCTATCAATCAGTCTCACACTTCTTTTTTGATTTCTTTCATTCAGGCTGACCACTGCAGCGCTCTCTCTCTCGTCCTTTCTAACACGCTCTCTTTTCCTCTCTCTCTCTCTGGGTGAGTGACATGTATATTTCAGAGGTGTGCTCCCCCTGTGGGCTCTATCTCAGGTCTCTAGTCATTTAGAGACGTGCTGTCTACCTCTGCTCACAGCTGTTTGGACTCAGGCACACACCACTTAAGTGCTTTACCCTCGGGTGAGACACGGACACACACACGTGCGCAAATGCACAACCATACTCACACACACACACACACACACACACACACAGGTGTTGAAGAATACACCATGCCAACTAGAAACCATGCAGCCCCTTTAAACACACACACAAACACACACACACACCTATGCAGAAAATCACTGCAGCATACATGCAGCCTTCTTACACGCAAGAATGGGTCTTCAGATGTAGGCAGGCATGCATACAGACCCATACAATAGTGTAATTCAAATGACGCACCATATGTAGCCCATTCGTTCACATGCATCACACACACAATGGCCAAAAGTAACATTTACTTAAGCACTGTACTTTTTAGTCCACTAAGACTAAGATTTTACATATACATCATCTCATATAATATGATGTATGGTTATAAATACAATGATTTAACAGTATATAAAGTAGTAAACATAGTTCATTACCAGCTACATTATTAAAATGTTATGGCATCGGGAATAACATGCCAGTAATAGAATAATACAATAGAACACTCTCTATAATGAGTGAATTACTATTGCAACTAGACATATGTTTTGCTGATAATACGTTTGTACTTTTACTTAAGCAAAACTTTAAAATCTTGGCTTTTAGTTTATACAGAGTTTATTTTCATTGTAGTATTACTACTTGCGCATAACGATCTGAATATGACTTCCATGACTGCACTCATGTACACATGCTAAATTTAGAGTTAGCCTAACTGAAATGGAGAGAATAACCTCAATTTCCCTTTTCTAACCAAACTATAACATCTGGCATATAATAACAACATGCTACTGTTATTGACTGATATATATTTTTGGTTGGGTCTTTTGGAAAAATTAGAAGGGGGTTTTGACAGCAATCCTGGACTTGTTTTGCCAAACTTTGTATATGTCAACAGTCTGTCCAGATCGCACAGTGTGTCATTACCTTGGAAATCACACCTTTCATAGTCTAGTATGTCCATAACACTATAACCACTTAAAGCTTTACCATTGCAAACTCATCAAATACATTTAGAATTGACATCATATTTAATAGGAGCTTGCAATAATGAAAAAATAAAATAACTATTTCTATCTAATAGAATTTAATAAGTATTAACAAAGACAGTGTTCAGCCAACAAGTCTGCCTTAATGAGGGGAAATACAACAAACAGTCTAGACTGTCAAGGTAAAGTCACATCTACACGATTGTTTTCTCCAAATGCAAATAAGTAGAAAATGTGAAGTGCAGTTACGTACTTGAGGAGTAAGTGTTTGAATCGGTGCCACACACTGTAGGAAACTGTCATATCTGCACTGTGTCGTCTGCTGTCTGAGAGAATTAGATACGACAATATAATTAATATCCAAACAGTCAGTTATAGCTGGGAGGAAATGCAGAGATGAAAGGGGAGAGGCACATGTAAAGATCTCGACATGGACATTGTAGCACATACACCTAAACACACACACACACACACACACACACACACAGGAACCTGCCCAGGAAAAACGGTAGTGGCACACACACTTGTCCTGCTAATTGAACCGTCAGCTCCCGTGATAAGATGCAGAAGCCCAATGTCACTTTCACATGTCGGCATCCACAGAAGTGAAATACAGCCCACACACACACACATTATCTCTCCCCTCCTTTTCTCTCTCTCTCTCTCTCTCTCTCTCTCTCTCTCTCTCTCTCTCTCTCTCTCTCTCTGTCCCTCATTGTCACTCTGCATGTTTTCTGTCTCAATGCTGGAGACTGTTTCATCAGCCAAGAGAGACACAAAAGCAATTGTATTAATTCAAGATTCCAAGCCTTTCAGAGGCTTTAGAGGCCTCACACATGCGCGCGCACACACACAAAAAAACAAACATACACACACACTGTCATGAGATTTAGAGCTTGTTGAACAATGTCTCACTATGACACACACACATAAACAAGTCGGTCCAAGCCTCTCAGCTCCACTGTCTAAACTAATTCCTCCACACTGGCATAATGCAGGTTGGCCACCTTCCCACCATAGGATTTGGCTTGGCGCGGAGGGGAGACTCCCCCCATCCACTGTACAAGAGGCGGAGGCATAATCTATTTGTAATAAATATTCAAACGTTTTACCCAGCCAAAGCCCACCATAATATGGGTCAGGATTGAGAAGATCCCGCTCAGTTTTTCTCTTCTCCTTTCTCTCCTCTTCTTCTCCGGCCCATTGTCTCACTGAAGGCATCTTTGGGGGTCCTCCGTCTATTTAGAAAGACCCCCTTAATGAAGGACAATCCGGTTAGGCCTCATCGCACGCGTACACACACACACACACACACACACACACATACACTTACACATGCGCAAAAGCATGATCACACACACACACACACACAGGCATGTACACATGTAGGGGCTTAATTGGAAGGGCTTAATTGAGTTGTGAGGGGCTCATAAGGCTTTGTACGACTCAAGGAGTGGAAATCAGGGAAAGTCGGCCTTAATGAGTGGATACACACACACACACACACACACACACACACACAGTACTTGCTCTCTTTTTGCATCCCACTGTATGCTGGATTCTACTCCGCCTAAGCAGCAATTAGACTAATGACCATAAAATAAAGAAAAATAATGTCTTTATTCTATTCTTTATGGTTTACATTTAGCTACAAGGTCCACACCTGTAATGCAACAAGTTCCCTTTCATTCAGCTTTATAAAATGCACACTTAAGAACAATTCATATTTTGCTGTAAGAACAAAAATAATACAAAATAACTTAAAACAACAAAAGAAACTGTATTTCTGAACCTCACAGACACTATTGCTGCGCATCTTCACTGGCGGGCCCATGTTGTGTCTGCCTTTTAATTGCAAAGTTTTAATTACACAGCGTAGTCCGTGTACATCTGGCCCCTCTGCGATCTAATTCCTTCCTTCCTGTCATGTGACCCTCCGAGGCTCCCCGATTGGATTAGGTTATCGGCAGGGGTGGTGTTGCCATGACAATTAACGTGATAACAGCGCCGGGTGTCGTGCGGTGGTCCACATGCCGATTCATTTAGGGGTTAGAAGTCCTGTTTGGGATCATACAACTTTCATTTACAAATACTGTTGGCATCAACAACAAGGACCTCAAAAAACAGCAACAGTTATTGATTGGTTGCTGGGGCTGTGTGTGTGGCAGAAAGTGCAGCTACCTCCACACACTCCCATGTTCACAGCCATGAAGGTCCCTTGTTACTAATGGAGCAAGTGCACATTGAAGTGGCAGACAGTCCTCTGTTCTGTTGGCTGTTTGATACATTGAGACGTCCCAGCTGTAAAGTCTCAGGGAGGTGTGATTCTTTGTGAAAGACAGAGAGAGGCATCCACTGTAGTTTTGAGAATTTGAGAAAGGTGTTTCTCCTCCTCGGGCGTTTGATTGTTGCTCGTGCCGCTGGCCTTGTTTGAAGCATGTTGAGGGGCAGCATCGTAGTGCATGTTTACTGGAGCCCGCGTGTTGCGTGTGCACATGCATGTGCATGAATAGGGACTTTGTATTTTTGCATGTGAATGTCAGTGGTTTGCACCAAAATATGTCAAAATGTATTTTTGGCTGTGCTGTCAGTTTTTTTGGAGACAGGCAGTGGCATGCACCTTATCATCTGTCCCACCAGGCTTGCCGTAGATTGCTGTGCATGGGTTCCTGTTTAATTAGTATGTGTTGAAGCCTCAATTGCGAGTGGTCTCTATGAGGACCACCTCACCCACCCCCCCGCTACTAAATTCCTACGGTGGTCACAGCAGGCGAAACTGTGCTGTTTTGGTTTTTGCAGGACAGTGAGGGTGCACAGCCACTGAACCTGTCGGCCAAGCCTAAGGCATCCGAGAGCAAGTCACCCAACTCCCCCCCAACTTCCCCACAGGTCCCTGGTGCTGCTGCCGCAACCAAGCTGGGCCATGCCGGCTCCATGAAGCACAGTGTCGCCCCCTCCAGCATCGGAGGACCACCGACCAGAGTCAGCTCAATAGGTAAGTGGACTCAAGTACCCGTCACATACGCACCACAGGAATAGTTAACGAATAAACCAAGGTTATTACAGCTTGGGTCTTTTTTTGCAGTTTTGACCATCAGTTGTTAACATTATACTCAAGTTAATTGCTGAGATCTGAGAACATGGCTCGCCTACTACGAGACCTCTGACTCACCACATCTTCACCACATCATCAATTTGTTTTGCAAGTCAAATAGGTCTGGTGTTGTGCTTATTGATGCCAGTGTCCCCTGGCTGGAGAGACATTCCTATAAAATAACCCCACCTATCAACAAGAAATCTGCTAACATGCAAATAATGTCAGGCTGAATGAATGAAGTAAGATAAAAATAGAATGATTATCTGATTATCATCGCTATCTTCGCTACAAAAAAGGTGAAAAGTGGGGGGCAATCAGATGATCAGATTGTAAACAAGCTAAAACTTTATGCAGATTATCTGAAGTATTTTGTTGATGTCCTAATGATGGCCAAAACTCAGAAAATAAGATCCAGATTGTAATAAATACTAATTATCCTATGAATGCTCACACAGTCACACACACAACACGTGTATGCATACATGTTGTATACATACAGTGTAAGTACTCCGACGCTTCAATCCACTTTTATCAAAAGCGCAAATTGTTCCCATAATGAAAACAGTAACAGCCTTGCTGGTAGTGGCGATGATAAGAATAACGTTTTCCTCATAGTGTTGCCATTGCTGCTAGTGCCAGTACCATAATCATACCCGGCCATATGCACACATACAGTACATTAAATATGACATAAATGAATCACCATTTTGTACTCTTAATCCATTTTTCACGCAACACTGATAGTTCAAATATTACACATATGTAAGAGGCTATAATTAGTGTGTTTGTGTTTTTCTTCCGTGTCGCTATTTGCCTCTAGGCTGCTTCATTGTTATGTGTTTATTAGTGACTGAAAGAGACAGAGAGACATAGGAGTGAGGAGAAGGAGGGAAGGGGAGAGAGAGAGAGAGATAGATGGGGATTAGCACTTTTTTTTCCCGATGAAGCGGGGGAATAATAAAGAGAGGAGCGCATGACAGACAGGAGGTATCACCAATGAGATTAGACAAGCCTCTTACATGAGCCAGGACAGCGCAAACACCCAGCATTAATGACACAATGACAGCACACACACACCAGAACACACTCAAACGCACACAAAAGCTCACAATCCCACCTCCTCCTCCTATACTGCAATAGGCAGTTAGTCTTTTTTTTTCCTGACTTCCTGGCTAATCTCACTGTTTTTCAACAAATCGGCGGATTTAATATCAGATTAGTGGATTTGCGGTCCCAGATGTTTTTTGTTCCGAAAAATGGATTACAGTGTTTAAAGTTTGTGTGTGATCCCTGCTGAATTATTTGTGTGTGCAGCGTGTTTTGTGTTGCAGATCCCAGTTATGTTGTAGCTCACGGTCCCATCTGTTGCCACAGAGTTTAGCCGGTCACCGCCAGCACATTTGTTATTACAGTTCAGAGTCGTATTAGGGTTCCTGTTACAAGCTCAGAGGGGACAGAAGGGGCAGACAAATTGGAAAAGAGTCTAGAGGTGGTCGTTTTGATGTGGGAGTGAATGAGTGAGAGTGTGTGTGTGTGTGTGTGTGTGTGTGTCTGTGTGTGTGTGTGTGGGTGTGGTTCAGAGTATGAATGTGTATTCAGGTTATTAAAATTCAGACAGTGTATGTAGAGGAAATTAAAAAGGTGACAAAACTGTAGTGAGTGATCCAGTGCCCAGCAGTGATTGTTTTGGAATGGGACGTACTGTAATTCTAGGAGGAGCTGGAGAGTTTAAGAGTTTAAATTTAATTTGAAAAGAAAATGGTGACAGTCGCATTTTATGTCAAAGAAACAGGGTTTTGAGTGAAAACTCAAAGTACCATTTTGAAATGACTGGTTTTATGTTATATGGTGGAATGGAACTATGCACTTGGAACTTATACTCAAGTATAAGCACAATTTTATGGTACTTTACTTGAGTATTTCCATTTTACTCTTGTTTATACTTCTGCTCTACTACATTTCAGAGGGAAATGTTGTGCTTTTTACTTAACAGATCAGGATTTTACATACAAAATATATGGTCACTTAATAAAATATGATGCATTTTTATAGATTAAACCACCTGTAAATATAAAGTATTTACAGTGACCTCCAGCTGGAACAAATACATTATTACAATGCAGTTTACACATGAATGTATCCATAATAATAATCCAATATTATGTTATATATAAGAATATAATACTAACAGGTAATACTAAGCATTACAAGGACTTTAATCTATAGTAAAACAATCCTATAGTATTTGTTTCATTGTTATACTACTAGTTTGGCTTGTAAAAAATAAAAAGCTTATTAATAAATGCAAAACAGCACAAGATCTGATTGGTTGTATACTTAATGCTTAATGCTTGAGTTTATGCCCACTAAGGCTTTTAGAATATCTGGGTCATATCTGCAGGTAAAAGGACGATTACACTGAATTCATTATCATTAGCTACACCCTCCACTACGTACGTATGTTAGTCTGCCTCTGCACCTCTCTTCCTTTTTTGACACCTACAAACCTAAAGGCACGTTTCTCTTTCTCCCACTTCATCCGTCCATCCATCCATCCATCCATCCATCTGCCCAGTGCAAACCAAACTGAAGGGCTGTCAGCGCCTGTAAATTCTCCCACAATCACACGTTTGTCTTTGGCCCTGTCATGAAACACTGCAGTTCCCCCTGACTGTCCCTGCCGGAGTGTTTCTGTGGTCAAAAATGTATTGCGCCTGTCGGTAGAGATTTGGCGCTCAGAAAGAGACAAAACATGTGTGTGTAGAGTGAGAGAGGAACAGGGAGAGAGAGACCCTCCCCTTATATCTGGGTCACATTCACTTGTCTGGATGGTTGGCATCGCTGTCAGTTCAAGCGAGACTCTCACACATACACACATTTATGAGCGCAAGAATATCTATCCGTCGCCCTCCCTCTCTTTTGACTCCAGATTAAAATTGACTGCCACCCGATTTCATCGCCCTCTCTTCTGTCCTCTCTCGACACTCACCCCTGGTTTGGCCCCCGCTCGCATCCAGATTTTCCGGTTATGACTTCTGAAAGAGTTCACGGCTCTGTCATTACCAATCTGAAGCTGGTAATCTGGCCTGAGATTGCATTAGCGGTGCGGATTAGCGCTGATAAAGGCCCCATAAACCAGCCGCAGCTCTTTGTTAGGAGCTAACCCGACTGATAGGGAGAGGCGATAGCGGTGCATGCAAGCTCACACATACCCCCCCCCCCCCCCACACACACACACACACACACACAGCCAGAGCAGATGCCTCATCGGCGACTAAGCTGCGGAAATAATACAAATAATAGGCGGCGGGGAGGAGCAGGGGAGATCTGATCTGTGTTAGGTGGCAGGACAGATGTTCTCAACTGGGGAAATTAGCCAGACTTTTTGGCCATAATAAGAGTCATCTGGCCACCGCTCTTCAAACTGTGAGGGTTCAGATGAAAAGAGGGATGTGTCTGTGGGATTTAAAGGAGACGTCCTGAGGTTGAAGTTGTGAGTTATGTTTATAGTTTTTTATTTTTATTTTATGTCTGTGTTTGTGTGTGTGTTTACAGCTGAGGGCAGGTGGGGAGGCGGTGGGCAGCTTGTAGCAAGGCTAGCTAGGGGGCACAGTCTGACTCACATGCCCAGCACGACAGTCAAGTGGTCAGTGTGCGTGAGTGTGTGTGTGTGTCTGAGAGAAAGAAGGAGAGAGAGAGAGACAGACACACACACACACACACACACACAGATGCAGAACTCCCCTCGTCAAGTGTATGTTAATGCCTTTACCTTATGGTTCAGGGGAAGATTTATTCTGGATGAAAACCCCCTGCTAGCTTCCCAAACACACACACACACACACACACACACACACACACACACACACAAACACATTAATTAACTCTTAGAAGCTCAACTGTAGATGTATGTCCAAATTTCTCTGTCATTATTAGTATTAGTTTATTATGTTTAAAGACACTTTAAGTATAAATACAGTAGATTACCAGTCAGAACAACTTTTAATGCAAAACCAAATTAATTGCTTGTCCTCCCTGTGTGTCCCTGTCTGTTTCTGTCTGTGTCTCAGCAGACTTGTTGACGTCGCTGTCCTCGACCGCCTACCTGAACGACCACGAGGCGGTGACCAAGGCCTTCGCCGAGGCCCGGCAGATGAAGGAGCAGCTGAAGAGAGAGCAGCAGGTCCTGGACGCCAAGGTCGCCGCCGTTAGCAACCTCAGCCTCAACAATGGACGCTCGGACAAGGTAAACCCCTTTGAATCTTTGAATCCATCCAACCACACGTGGTTATTATGGGATTGAGCTGTAACCTTAGCAAGAGTGGACAAAGTGCGACATCCAGCCAAAAGAACTAAAGTCACAACAAATACACAGGTTTTTCGGCTCTGTTTCGGCAAATGGCGTTTTCTCCACATTAAAACATGAAACATACAGATGATGTTGTGGTTACAAAGTGGGTAACAGCTTTGTAAATTCAACCTCAAGTCACGACTTCAGATTATGTGGTATGATACAATATTACCCTCTGTAAACGGCCCTGAACTGGCCGTGGGAGGTCGCTGTTTGCTTTATCCTCTTTAAAGTTATGTAAAATAAAAACCGTAATAGCTAGAGCATTCATTCTTTAATGTCATCACGTTGTACGCTCGTGTTACGAATTGATGACGTCATTAAGCTGCATTATGTGCAGTGCAAAATGTCGTGACAACGTAAGGTGGCTCCATGGATGTCCATGGGTGGCAAGACTTGAATTTATGATTCTATAGTAGTCATAATGGTTTATTCACTTACAGAGACTATTAGCTGAGGTTGTACTTATATTAGGGATATGAAGCATTTGAAGATAATCTAGGAAATTACATCTTTGCACATTTTATTAGCATATCTCAAAAACAAATATATGTACATAGTTCAAATAACTTATACAGTGTCAAGAAATGTTTTGTTTCTACATTTAGGAAAGTTTTGGATCAATATGTTCAATGTTTTAATTCAGTAAATATGATAAAAAAACATTGAGATTTTTGTTTTTCTTTTAATTTATGACACAATCTTAACCTTTTAGCTGAGGTGGTATACATTTTAGGAATATGAAGCATTTGAAGATACTCCAGGAAATGACATCATAATAAGCAAAAACACAAATTTTTAAAGGGTTAGTGTATTCTATTGATTACACATTATATGTACTAGATCACTTCTTCATTTATATTTGTTTTGTCCTTTGGGATGAAAATATATACTTAAATACAGTGCATGCACTTTTAATTTATACATTTCTGTGTCTTTTTTTGTTAAAATGCAAATTCTAATTACATTTTTATGACAAATGATTCCCACTCATCAACAGCATCAAGTATGCTGTTGAATCATTTGTATGAGTATTGTATGAGGAATCATGAGTATTTTATCTCAAGAAATTCAAAATACAACTGATTCCAAAGATCTAAATTCTCGAGTTCTCCCAAAAAATGCACAAAAAAAAGTCACAAGCTGTACGGTCTCATTGTCAGTATGTAATAATTTGTCTTGCCATATGCCATCTGCACTGCACTATGTAGGAGGTAAATCGGTGTACAATGTGCTCTCTTAAATGTGTTGAAGCTAAACAGGACCAGATAAGGTAAAACCAGAGGCGTCTCAGAGGTAATGAGTGTGTCTGTGAGGCGCACTGCAGGGCTACGTGCATGTGTGTGTGTGGCAGAGCGGAGCGTTGGGGGAGACGGTAATGTGAAGTGACGGCGCCGGCTCCTCGGCAGCGTGGCTAAATTGTGGTTATTTGTTAAACACATTGGGAGTCAGCTGGTGCACGCGCATGCATACACCTACACACACACACACACACACACGCACACACGCAGAGCAACAGTGTGCTTGAAGCATCTGCACCGCTGACATTCAACAGCTCTATCTGTCTCTTTCTTCCTTTTTTTTTTTTTACTCTCTCATCTGATGTGTTTCAAACAGTCAGACCCGCGCTGATCTATGTATTCAGCCCAGTATTTGTGTACACAGTAAAATACTGTAGATACAGTATAAAGGCTTCAGTCTAATAGCCAATTAGATTCACGCCAGGGGAAGTCGGGGGAAATTAATCAGTTCTCCTGGGAAAGGACATTTTTCAGGAGCATATTTTACAGCTTGTTCCACACATTGACTGCATTAGATGGAGGTATTTAGCTGTTTTACTCCACTGTGGAGGATAATACAACACTAGACATCATTTTATTACACGATTGTTTGCATTTCTTGTTAAACTGGTGCATGTTATCATGCAAGAATTCAGAGAAATTAGGGGGAAAAGTAAGGTTTTTCTTTTATTGTGACTCATGACCTCAAGAATTTCAGGAGAATATTTTTAACAGAAATGTATTTCTTCATTTAAAAATAAAAATAAGAGAATAAGATTTTGTATTTTGGGCATGTAATGTTAAATACTAATAAAAAGTTTTATTTTTTTAATAAGTTTTAATGTTTAATCTAAAATCCTGAAATTTTAAATAGGTTTTGTTTTTGTTAGAAAAAACTTCGTTCTCAGCTTCCGAAGCCACGCGCTCGTTTCCTCGGCCCTCTGGCTTTGTGCTGTGCGAGTGTGAAGCCGACGAGCTCTCAGCGTGCAGATGCAACGGTGTCATCTCTGACACACTCAGAGGATTAGTTTTGTCGCTACTTCGTGTCTTGGCTCCAGTGTCAGCCATTCAATCCACTTTTCCCATGTACTGTACTGTGGGCTTAATGTCAGACTAGCCTGTCATCCACTCTGTCTACTTGTTCATCTCTGTCTCTGTCACACACACACACACACACACACAGCAAAAACCTCTTTGTAACAGCACACTGAAACTTAAAATCCAAAAGTGTGAGATGCATTTTGGGCCCTTTTTTTTCTTCTTCAAACGAGGTTTGAATGAAGCTGATCATTTGTGTGGAATTAGAAAAAATATTTCTGATTTACATACGAAATGACTAAACCCTTCCAACCAACTGACAGATTGTTGCTCATTTATTAAAACATAATACATTCCAAACTAAATACTTTTTAAATGACTTGCAGAAAAACGAATAAAAAGAACATTTCCGCTCTGCCTTGTACTCTCCCGCCTGCCTTTTAGCCGTATTTATTCCAATCTGAGGGTGGGAAAATTATCTCTAACAATTAAACTCTGTCGGACTAAAAACAGAGAAAATGCATTTCATTATCATTTTGCCATTTTGCCCTCCCTCCATGCAGCCAGCCAGCTCGCTGGGGTCACATGTAAATGGAGAGGGACACTTTTTGGAAGGTTGTTTTAGAAGACGACAGCGTTTTGGGTACCGCTCCTAATCGTATAATTAAACTGTAAAATGCTGGCACTGGTGCACTGCGGTGTGTGCGCGAGCGAGCGAGTGTGTTCGTCGACAGTCAGGTTCCAGCACCGGAGTGTGCCGGCTGCTTGCATTAAGCATGTAAATGCTCAGTAAATCAGCCTTTTATTGGTTGTAATAAATACCCAGGGGGCTATGCGGCGTGGCCTCACTCTCGTCCGCGTTGCACTCTCTCGCTCTTTCTCTCTCTAATGCGTCGACCCTCGGGGGCCTCTGCAAGAGAGAGGCAAGCCACTGCACTCCACTCTCGCAGGTGGCTGCCAGGAGTGGCTACACACACACACACACACACACACACACACACACACACACCCTCTCATGCGCACACATATAATATACACTGCACACACTAAACAGTAAACATCCAAATAGGACTAAATGTAATCAACATTCTTGCACATGCAAACATGCACACAGATGTGTGTTCAAGCATGCAGGCGTACAGCACTCTAAAAATGTTATGTTGACATTAACGATCCAGCAAATTTACATGTAAACGAAGCAAAACTGTCAATCTACTGAAATCGCTGCTGTTATTTCTCTGGTTCCTCTGTGTTTGGATCCATTTATAAAAAATATATATTATTAACTGATTTATTTTAGATCAAAGGGGAATGTGAGTTTCTTTCATTCATTTGTTGCTTCTGTGATAGAGTGGGTTTTTTCAAAACTGATTTTCTTGTGAACAGTTTGGCTCTGGGCCAACGGACATCTAATTAAATTTCCACGGTTAAATTAAACAATTGCTGTTTTTAGATATAACTATAAAAGAAATCATAGAGCTGGAAAATCCATTTAAAAAGCAACTGTATGAATGATATGTACGGGTTTAAAAGTAAAGCAGACAATTGCTCAGCAACACTACGGGTCCGTGGTTTCACTCATTCATGTATTCACAGTTGTTGACTCACTCGCTGACCGACTGCAACTGTGAACTGTGTGTGTTGTTTAGGACAAGGCTGCCTTGGAGAATCTGAGTCAACAGCTAAAGCAGCAGGCAGAGGACAAGTTCAGCCACGCCATGTTGGACTTCACCATGAGCGGAGACTCTGACGGTAGGGACACACACACACACACACACACACGCACATCATTGAGGTGACAAAAAGTGTGTGATTTTTTTCTTTATTGATATAAAGAAGGATTGGAAAGTGTGATTCTAATTACTTTTAGGAGTTTTGGATACATTTCATCAACAGAGCACACACAGTACTGCATCGCTGTGTTATGAAGATTTGTAGTAATAAACTGGATGTTGCCGTCCTGTGAAAATCTCAGAAACTACGTTTCATGATCTAAGAAAAATAGGCACCATTTCAGTTTTGTGACAAGATGAATAGATAGATAGATACTTTATTAATCTCCAAGAGAAATTCACATTTCAACTCATTGCATTTTCAATGAGTTTAAAATGGTTTATTTAACTTAAGAAGCAAATACATTTTCTCAATACATTAAGAACTACTCAATCTTTCAGTTTTTCAAAAAAAGAATTTGAATATTATTGTTTTCACTGTAACGGGACTTTTCTGTAAACCAATTGTATGTCTATATTTGTTTTTAGTGTGTTTGACTTTTGTCTGCCTCTCCTCATGTTGTTCCTCCTGTCTTCTTGCCCTCTTCCCCCTCAGGCTCCCCCAGCGTGTCAGACTCCAGAATATTTCGGGAGGCTCGGGGTCGCGGCAGCGCTGAGCCGCACATCAAGCGGCCGATGAACGCCTTCATGGTTTGGGCCAAAGACGAGAGGAGAAAGATTCTCCAGGCCTTCCCTGACATGCACAACTCAAACATCAGCAAGATCCTTGGTAAGACACACACAGACACACACAGAATTACACATTTGAGTGACAGCACCCTTTGCCCCACCCTTGTCACCTAACCCACTACTATGCTACCCAAGTGAAAGGAAGATGCATGTACGGCGGGTCCTATTTCCCACTGAAACACACACGCACACACACGCGGTGATTTCATTACAAGCGGTGGCATCGTGTAAGCGGCTGTTAATGAACGGCTGGGGAGAGCACGGCTCCGACAAATGATGATATAATTCATTATGCATTAAACAAGCAGCGCGAGGCTGCCTGACATTTCCCCCGGACCGCCGGGATCGGCCCTGACATTTTAAAGAGCTCCTAAGCGTTTTATAACACAGGAAAATCTGGTTTTAATAAGCCTCTCCCCCCCCCACCCCTAACCCCCCCTTCTCGATTGCTAACAGATCGCAGAACAGAGAGAGAGAGAACAGCCAAGTGCTGACAGCTTTTACCCATTAAACATACAGTAGTCAAGAGCAAATTCAGACCAGATATGAAACACACAGGGGAAGACATGCTCAAGATTACACACACACACACACACGCAGGGGACTGATACATATAAAAACTGAGCTGAGAGAGAGATGACAGCAGGTTAAGTGAAGTCCTCATTAGTTTAGATGAGTACCTGTCGCCCTCGCCGCTCTCCTCATTAACCTCGTTTTCCATCGTTCCGGGTGAAACTTCCACCATTATGTGTGTGTGTGTGTGTGTGTGTGTGTGTGTGTGTGTGTGTGTGTGTGTGTGTGGATGTGTCAGTGTTCCTTGAAAAGCTGTCAGACGGTTGCTCCTCACACACAATGTAATTGATATTAAAGCCAACGTACATGCTAAGTTTAAATCACTTTCTCGGACTGATTTTTATCAATTTGGTTCGACCTTCGTAGCCACTAACCAAAGCGCACATAACCGAAACTAATTATTATTATTATTATTATTATTATAATGCGTCCAGGCTCACGCTGGAAAGCCATGACCAACCTGGAGAAGCAGCCCTACTACGAGGAGCAGGCTCGCCTCAGCAAGCAGCATCTGGAAAAATACCCAGACTACAAGTACAAGCCGCGACCCAAACGCACCTGCCTGGTGGACGGCAAGAAGCTGCGCATCGGCGAGTACAAGGCCATCATGAGGTCCCGCAGACAGGAAATGAGACAATACTTCAGTGTGGGGTAAGGGACCTGTTGAGGGGTCAACTGGTCACAGTTGTGGTCAGTAAACATCCCAAGAAATGTTCCACTCTGATTATTTGCTTTTTGCCAAGGGTTAAATTAGAAGACTGACACCATGATTCTGATGTCTGTACGGTAAATATGAGGTGCTGGTGAGCTAAGCTAAGCTAACCGTCTGCTGGCTGTAGCTTTAGTGTACAGACATGGGAGTTATATTCATCTTCTCATCTAACTCTTGACAAGAAAATAAATAAGGACAGATCCCAAAATGTTGATATTTCTTTAAGGGCTCACTGGGGAAAAATAAAAGGTAGGGAATCACTGATCAAGAAGGCATTCATGATCAAAATATTTTGGGATATTTAGCATGAATCTGTAACTGTAGCTTGAATGTTGTCTTTCATGTACTGAAAAACGTTTTCTGTGTGCGTTACAGGCAGCAGGGCCAGTTGCCCCTGTCCTCTGCAGGCGTGGTTTACCCAAGTGCCCTGTCCATGGCGGGAATGCCCTCACCCCAGATGCCCTCAGAGCATTCGAGCATGTCCAGCAGCCCCGAGCCCAACGCCAACCATCACCAGAACCCCCACATGCCCGGCCTGAAGGGGGAAGAGCCGCGGATCAAGGAGGAGCTGCGGCTGGACGACAGCAACGGCGACGTGTACGACGACTTCGACTACGAGGACGAAGAGGCCGATTACGCCAGCGATAATGACAACCATATCACCCAATAGGACGGCATATGAGCCTCCGCCCCCCTTCACCCCCCCCCCTTTTTTTAAGCCAATCATATCTGGTAATCCCACACAATCCCAAACCCACCAATCAGGAAGAAAACTTTCTCTTTTTGCCAATCACCTTGAGTCCCATTTTCACAAACCCCACCACCCTCTCCCCTCTCCTGACTAACATGGACTCTTTTTAACAGAGCCAGACCCCTCCCACTGGAGTCCTGATACCAGCATCTTATCAATCAACTGAAGCACAGGACCTGTCACTCACACTGACTGTTACACAAACTGGAGTCTGGGAGGAAGAGACGGCCAAACCAGCTCCGACGTTTGCTGAGGAATATTCAAGTACTACTGCAACAGTGTAATGCCACGAGTGAGGAGAACTAAAAAAGATCACACTCAGACAGCAACCTTTTAGACCTGTTTGTAGAAAAGGAGACATTTTAAAATGACAGACGGAACAGTGGACCTGTCAAAGGCTAACAGATGACACTTTAAGATGGCGG
The DNA here is from genome assembly GCA_036024295.1 of Nannoperca obscura. Lineage (NCBI taxonomy): Eukaryota > Metazoa > Chordata > Actinopteri > Centrarchiformes > Percichthyidae > Nannoperca > Nannoperca obscura. The sequence continues at coordinate 24,148 of JAVQJL010063484.1, read as the reverse complement.
ACCTGTTTATTATCAAGAGACACTTTTAAAAAAAACAGCTTTTTTTGTTCTTTGGTTCTATAATATTCTCACTCAGGTACACGGTGCCAATAAGTGGCTTGTGAATGTGATTTGTTGTTTTTGTGCTACAAGTTTGAATAATAATAGAAAAAAGAGACATTTCTTTTTTTTCCCTCTTTTGTTGTAAAGCACCTGAAAGACGTCAGACATGTTTATTTTTAACAAGAACATATCTTTCCTTCGACCTCGCAGTGTGCTGTCAGCGGTTTGCCCCTTTATTCTCTGTGTTTTTGTGACTTCCTGCTCCCTCCCCACCGTTTGCAATCCAATGGGACGGCCCAGCCAGGACTGACCAGTACAGCGTGGACCGTCCCACTTTGATGGGTTGTCAGGGGGGGAGAAGGGGAGTCTCTCTGGTGTCATGGAGCAGAAACGAAAGCACTGTGTTGCGAGACAATCCACCAGGTTCCTTCTCGCTCCGTCCCTCCATCCTGATCTCGTCCTGGACAAAACATCAGTACGACTTTGCTTGAAACAAACGACAGTATGTGAGTGTGTGTGTGTGTGTGTGTGTGTCGGTGTGTGCACTGTGTACTCATTTATTGGGCGTTTGCACGTGTGTGTGTGTGTAAAATCTAGCTCTTCTTTCTGAGTGTGAGAATAAGGCTAAAAACTCCTGGAAACAGAAAGACAGGCAACTTAAACTGCTGCTGTTCCACACTCACACACACACACACACACACACACACACACACAAATGTTGTTCTGTCCTTCAGTGTTTTCCTGCTCCCTCCAATCAACATTGTCCTGCTGTCCCAAGTGGGCGGAGCCGAGGTGAAGTCAGCCAGTCAGTGTTTGTTTGTATTTGAATACTGTATTTTATTATTTCTCTTCAAACTGCCTCTAGTCTAATAATATTATTAACAATAATTATAAGGATGGTCAGCGTTTCCTAAGTTTAGTAAGTTATGTACAGTATAATTTATTTTTCTCCTCTTTATCGGGTTTTTATGACCATATGAAACTATGACAGTCAATGAAACATTATTCTATTTAGCTGGTAGGTATTTAGATCTAAACAAAAGTTGTAATTTTACCTTGCTTTGTTTTGCATTCTTATGTTCCCTTCTTTTTTTGATGCGTTCGTTTTTGTATTAATCCTGCGGGTGGGTGGGCCGGCGGAGTTAGGACAGTGAGCTGGACTGACAGACTCGACGCCAGCCCTCCTCCGAGCTGAAGACATAACCTTTTTCGTGTCCAAACCCATTTCTAAAAAGCACTCAGACTCTGTGCAGTCAGAGAAAAAGAAGAACATGTTTTTTTATTGTTATTATAATTTTATTTGTAATGGTTATTATAATGTATAATGTGAAGTTTCCTTCTCTTTTATTTTGCTCTTTTTTTTGTTTTTTTTTCTTTGGAAATCAGTTGGATCACTTTAGAAAACTGTTTTCTGTGAACAAAGAGTCCCGTCCCCGTTTACTAGTTTGGCCACCTCACCGAGACACAGTGGAACATCCTTGGCTTGGATCCACACACACACATACACACACACACACACAAATGAAGAGATTATCATGACAACCAAACAAATCCTATGCTGTCCTTCTCCTGTTTCTTGAATCTAGAATTCTAGATTTAATATCTATACCTGTACATATATTTTGTTTGGTGTTTTTTTTTTTTTTTTTTATCATAGGAAAGCAGTGTTTACCGTGATCCACCAATGGCGTTCCACTGTCTGTGTGTGTGAGACGGCCAGGCGTATCTACAGTATCTTTAAAGTCACTTCTCATCAAGAGCCCTTTGCTTTGTTTGAGCTCCACGCAGTGCTATAGGCCATGACTACTCTTCAGGTGTGCTGTCACAGAGTGATCCCCACAATCATTCTCGCTGTAGATGTTCGCTACGCGCCGCATAATGAGCCTCTGGGTCTTAATTTTGCTGTATAGTCAACCCTGTTATCACACCATGGCTCAACCCGATGCTGGAGAGAGGGGACTAAGTGGATCAATCCATTTTTAGGGTATCAGGTGGGTGGGTGGGGCATTAAGACGTCAATCATCCCTGCTGGCAAGGTCTATCCCCATATCAAGACAATGAAAATGATGATGATGATGATGATGATGATGATAATAATATTATTTAAGACAATCAAAGTCATGAGTGGAGCTCAAAACAAAGTAAGAATTACTACAAGTAAAAAAAAATATCTTACCATCTCAACTTGAAAAATCAAGAAAGATAATTATGTAAATATAACATAGAGTTATAGATTTATATTTTGTTCATAACACAGTGTAATATAAGTTGTATATTTCTTTTTTCTCTCCCTACTGTCTCTTTTATTGATGTTATCCATGCCACAGAAAAGCAGGAGTCGTCGTACTCTCACACAAAAAAAAATGAAGAAAAATATCAAAGAAATAAAGAAAAACAGGAAAAAAAAAAGAAAAGCCGTGGGCTGCCACCACCATCTGTTCTAAGTTCACTTTTTTTTCAGTATTACTGCCAGACAAGGCTCTAATAAAGACAGCAATGTGTTCGGTAAAAACTTGTGCTGGTCCTGGTCACTTCTTTCTTCCACACATACATTCACACAATGGCTTTACAGTTCCAACACATTCACGTAAACATACAAATATACACTGCCATGTCCTTGTTGTTTAAAAAAGAAAGCAGAAATATTAACCCTGGAGAGGACAGTGAATTCATCCACACTTGTTTATGATCTTAATAAAACAAAAAAGATAAATACGTGACTAGATATGCACAAACTGATCAACTACACTGAGTTAAATCAGTTTTTTAAAGATATTATAAACAGGTGACATATCCAATTTTCATGTTTTCCACCTGTGAATAATTTTTGGCTCAAAAAGTCTGTAATATTTCCCTCCGTCTTCCGCTCAGCAGCATAATTTGAGCCATCGCGGCGGTGGCACTGCCCGTGTGTCGCCGAACAATTCAATCATCTCCATAACAACGTGTTAATTATGCTAAGTCCACCTTCTTGCCCTTCCAATCAGAGGGCCAGCTGGGAGACGTGGAGCCGAATCACGGCCTGTTAGCAACCTGATAACCTAATTAAGCACAACAAGGGACATGGGGGGAGAGGAGAGGAGAGGGGGGTGAGTGATAAAATGTGTGTGTGTGCGAGTCGCAAAAACAAAAAAGGGAAGACTGTGTACTCTGACCATCTCGCTCAAAGCACCGGTTGCCGGCCGCCTGTGCTGCTGTTGCCACTTTAAAAGCAAATCTTTAATTGATGCTCGCTTAAGGATGTTGAGGATGTTCATGCTTCCACTTTCAAGGGTTAAAAACACAAAACCCCACTCAGTGCGCCCATTAAAATGCTGTCCCCCATCTGTGTCCATATGTTCCGCAATTAACCCCCACTGCTCGCCCCGACGCTTTGCGCATAAAAACAGTTAAATGCACTCCGAGGAGATGATTTTTACGTGGTTTGCTAATTACCATAGATTCACACACAAAAAAGCCCTTTTGATGCAATAAAGAGGCACGATGGGGGCAGATCCGCAACTCCTACAGTAAGTGAAGGACTTAGTTGTTCTCTGGGCGTTGTGTTAAATTTTCAGAACCAGCCTGGAGGTAAAAACCTGAGAAAAGGTTTATGTGTGAATACTTGAGGAGCAAGAAAGGGGGATTCAGATCTTTCTTTTTTCTTTATTGTCAGCAGTACACGAGATGCTGGAGGAAGCAAACGGTGGCTAGACTCAGATTAAATCACACACACACACACACACACACACACATGCCCTATGGTGTATTGTAGGAGTTAGCTCAGCTTAAACCACAATTATGCACTGGCTATTTCCATCACAATAGTTGAGACAAAAGCATGAAAACTATTACAGTAGGCATATATTAACATTTGAATGCCTGTTAGTATTTTGCTGTGAATATTCTCAATATGATTCAAACTTTTTCTGCTTGCGAAAATCCCGTGTAGCCGAGAGAAAAAACGTGCACCTCCATGTTGGTCTAAACACTCACCTCCTGCGCGCATGCGTCTGTAGCCAACTGTGTGACTTTGAGCGTGGCCCTCGCTCTCTCTCTCTCTGCACCGGCTCAGTGAAATATGCAGTTTTCGACCGTGGGTGTTTGGAAATTGAGTGAAAACGATGTCACATTAATGATTTAAAGTCGGTAATAGGATGTGCTGTGACGCTGAGCCGCCAGCTAAGCTGAGTTTAAGGCTCCGGCGTTAATGTATTCATGAGGAGGGGGGATTATACAGAGACAAGAGCAGTTAGAGAGCTGAGTGCAGCAGAGCAGCCAGGGCCAACAGGCCTGCTAGATATTATATATAACTGCATTTAGACTGCGTGTGCACACATCTCACAATGCAGGAGGCAGGCCTAAACACACACACTGTAGAGTTGCAGAGTGGAATAAAAAAAATGAGCCATGATATTAGAATTCAATTTGACTGTATTGCAACATATATACACACACACACATATATATTGTTGATGAAGACAATGCTTTGTGAATGAAGTCAAAAATCACCTAAAGCTGCTAATACTGCTAACATAATACATGATACAATAAACTGCCATTAATCAATATTCAGGTTGTGATGTGTAAAAATCCAAATAAGACTGATTTTTAAAAAATAAATAAAAGCCTGACAACCGAGATTCTCTATTTTGAAAATACGTTATTGTCAAGTTGATTCCAGTCACAAACAGAATTGTTGAAATCCTACAATTAGATATTTATTCAAACCCAAAAACCACATATTATTACAAATGCGTGTTTCTCTGTTGGTGCTGTTTCTTATTCTTTCATCTTGGACTCTGGCAGCCCAGATAATCCCCTGTCTAACACACTAATGTATACACAAACTGCAGAATCATTAAAAACTGCAAAAGGCGATCATAAAAGTCTCTTAAAAAATTTTTAAGCTGCAAAATTGTTCTAATATTTTATCAGTCATCCCTCATTCTCAAGGATGCAAAAACTAGAAAAAAGTGAGAAGGCGGCTCTGTGCCTGGTCATTAATATTAGCTGGCTGATGCATTAAGAATCCATAAAATAATCCCATATCAGAAAGTGCCTGCACTCAAACCGTAAAAGTAAAGTAACATGAGGCTGAGATGCAAAATAAAATAGAGATATGCAAGCATATGGTATATTAAATATATATATATGTTTTATCAGTTTGGCAGATGGCCACCCAGTTACTTTATTTTCCGTGATTTAAGTGTGAGTAGTTTTACACATAGGATTAATGTGGCGGTTCGCATGTAGCACATTATCACATGACAGCACTGCTCAGTCCTTGTGTCTTAAATACAAACATGACAAATTATGTTCAATCAGTTGTCTCAGGCATCTGTTGTTTCTGAAGGGTTGACTCAACACGAGGCAAACATCGAAGTGACTGGGTGGGCTTAAGAAAAGGTGGCCAATGACCGAGCAGATATTAGCCTCATAGCCGGGTGTGACTTGCTCACCACAACTTCCCTCCGCTTCCTTCAGTCAGCTTTCAATGAGCAAAGTAATCAGCATGACACGGGACAAACGATCACAAAGCGGCATCAGTGTTTGAGCGACGGCCTTAATGTGACAGATCTGAGAGCGGCGGTGTGTGAGGGACAGGCGTGGCACGCAGCGGAACAGCGAGGCCCTGTGGGCTGATCCCCAATCAAGACTGGGAAACTGGCTCGACGCCCCTGACACGTCGCCCCTCTGCTCAACCGCCACTCTCTTATGAAACACTCACCGGATTCATCGGCGGCGGCAGCTGGCCTACTTTCACCCCTCTCTCCCTGTCTGTGTCCATCAAAATGTATGAATTTGTTTATTTCCCTTCACATATCTGCGTGTTCGGGACGTGATTGTTTGTTTTCTGTCTCTTCCTCAATGATGTGTGCCGAATTCCTTCTTTCATTCATAAGGCTTCCTGTCTGGTCACATTCTTACTCTCCTCTCTTGTCCCTTTTCTTCACCTTTGACCTTAATGATCTGACTTTACTTACTGTAGTTTAATATTAGTGTCACTGGAAGCATAACACTACACTTAAAAAAAAGACACAGTTACTAAACTTCTGCGTGTTTGTGATTTGGATAAATGATCAAAGCACTCTTCATTCTTTTATTGTTTTGCCATTATTAGGCTACATTTTTTATATCACTTAAGTAGTAAAAGAATTGAGATTTATATAATAGTTTGATCAAAACATAATCTTGGTATAACAAATTATAAGAGCATAAATTATATTCATCAGATGTTAACGTGTAGGTGGGCCAATCACACAAAAGCCACATAACTTTTCACAGCAAACTTGAAAACATGATGTTGACTGAGCAGCAGTATCAAAGTGAGATAAAGAAGCCCGTGGGCGCTTTTACGTCATTCCATGAATTTTTTATTTATTTTTTTGAGACAAGAAAAAAAAAACTGTAAAACTGTTATTTTCTCTCCCCATCAACACCCTAATGCACACATGCAAATATTATGCTAATGGTATGTTAATTGGTGGAATAGCTGTAAAGCAGCCCTGCTGTTCAAATGACTGGTGAGAAAATAGGTGGGGTCAGTCGCAAGCTGTAAAAGCAGCTCCAACACAAATAAACAAAACCCTCGGGGATTAACAGAACAAGGGCCAGTGATAAACGGATGAGAAGAGAGACAGGGAATACAACAGGCTGTAAGCGAGGGGACAAGGGAATCAGCTCAGGGATATGGAAATACGAAGAAGGGGAGGGACATGGGTAAAGGGAATAAGAGAGGGAAGAGGGCTTTATGAGGGAGACACGAGGATTAAAAGGGGACGCGGTAAAGGGAATAAGAAACAGGACAGAGGTAAAACAAATACGCAAAGAAGGCTGAACGGGGGACATTAAAAGGCAAGGGGTAAAAAGAGGTTGTAAATAAAAGGATAAAGCAATAAGCAATGTGAAAGGAATTATGTATAAGAAAGTAGAAAAGACTAAGAGGGCACAGGTGAAGACAGATTAAGCATATTAACCTGGAGGAAATAGTAAAGGAAACAGTCAAAGGAAAATAAGAAAACCAAAGTCTAAATAAATGTAGGATACTGTAAGTACTGGGGAAATGAATAAGAGAGCAGATTAAAGCAGAGACACTGACGAGTACAGGTATGCATGTAAAAGTCACATTTATCATCATCATCATCATAACGTTGACAATACAATATTTTTGTCTGTTGACTCTGCGTCTGTGAATCACCGTGACATCCGCAGAGAGACATGGCAGATTACACTTTGGACCAGGACTAATCATATCTTGCTGTCTTTTACAACTGTTACATAGTTATGAATGAAATGAAAGTGGACCTGGAAGAATTCATCGACTCTCTGCAGTGAACGTAGACTTTTTCCTTCTCAGTCGGTAGAAAGAGTGCGAGTGTGTGGGTGTACAGCATAAATCTAGGCCCCGTTTACACCTGGTATGAACATGTGATCTGTATCTGGATAATGACAACCGACCCACGCTCTTTTCATTTACACCTGGTATTAATATGCATTCTTCTCATCTCGATTCTGCCTGCATTGTGATCAAATCCCAATATGCAAATCAAGCAGGTCAAAGGAAGCAATGCCATTCATTTCCAAACCACGTTTTTTGCAAAAGGATGACATATAAATACTGCTACTGCTTGGGCTTGCTTAACTTAGTAGATTTAGGGTGGATTTTTGTCTTCAGTGTGGTCACGCCGTACAGATTGTATTTACACTTGGCTTAGATCCAGTCGCATTCCAGTCACAATGCGATCTGCATGCATTTACAACTGCATTAACATGCGTGTTTTTTCCCTTAACTACATAGGATCTCATGCTAAATGGGGGCATAGTGTGCAGAGAGTGATGTCGCAGCCACAGGTGTTATACATTTGGTATAATGCTCCTGACAAAAGGTTTACTGAAATGAAACTCCTCACCATCACAGAACACGTTGAGGAAGGCATCAAACTTGGGGAAAGAATGGAAAATAATTATGTCGTGCTAGTTTTTTTGTTGGCGTCCCGGATGTTGCTTCTTTTGTCTTCTATTATGATACCCTACATAAGAAAAAATTGGCATTTGTCAAGCCTGGTGCTCATTTTCCTTCTGGATGTCTGTCGAGTCAGCCCATTGGCAAAGACATTGAAACAACGGTAATAAAAGCCTTTTTCGGTCCAACAAGTCCTCCAACATAAACAGCAGAATAGGTCATTTGTCAATGACTCCCAAAGTGAGATATATAAGCGTTGTTGTCATGGTAACAATAATAAACACATGGTAGCATCACTTGGTTGTTTGGTTAGATTTAGGCACCAAAACAAATTGGTTCGGTTTAGGAGAAGATTGAGGTTTGGGTTAAAATGAATACATTACTAAATTAACTTATGTGACTTATTAATGTAACTTAACTTACGTACTGAAGTTAAATTCATTGTTGACTTTTAGTTTCAGACAGGCCACAAACAGCGGCCTCCAGGGGGAAAGTCCTGTGTCGTTTGACACGTCCATCCACCCCGACCTCTTATCCAGACTTTGTCGCTCTTTATAGTAGCTCTCCTGGCTGCTCCCTTCATAATTACGGCCACTAGAGGTCACCGGAAAGACAAGTGTAAATATGGGTTGTAATAAGCTGCCTCACAGATGACCTGTGCGGCCGTATTTTGTGGGGGGAACCATCTCTTTCGGTCCTACTGCATCCAAATCAAGGATCAAGAGTGAGGATTTTACTGGACTTTGGGTGACATGGGGACTGCTTTCCTCAGTGAAGAAAATGTAGATGTATGTTGGAGAGGTTGAAATTCAGAAACACCTACAGTGGAGGTAACATGATGTATACCGTGTGATGTATATTACGGACTGCTAAAGTTAGTGTACAAAGATATAAATGAGATCTGGGAAATTCTTCTACGCAATTATCATGAGATTCATAAAGTCTGTTTTATTCTACCAGGAATTATACACTCAATGCCCCATGTTGCACCATATAATTGTTTGGAGTATTGAAAGTTGTGAAACATTACAAGTCTGAACACCCTGAACAAATAAGGCACCCTATCGTTTTCTTATGAATCTGTCAGGGGCTTTATAGCACAAGGCCTCGAGAGCCTCTGGTCTGTTCCTGTGTGTAACGTAATGTGTAAGTGCTCAGCGGGGCCTGGCAGGAACAACGCTATTTGGAAACTGTCAGTGTTCACTCTGTGCCAACCAGCCACAAGATACCCCCCCCCTCCTTCTCTTCTTCTCCTGAAAAACATCCCCTCTGGAAACCCAAAGCCTGCCAGTTTCTCAGACAGCCCACCGCTGACCCCTTCAGGCCAGGAAACTGTTGTCCAGCCAAGGAGCCAAAAAGCCCAGGGGCCTCGATTTTCCCCCCGCAGACTCTAAGATGGCTGTGTTGGCTGCTTATTCAGGCCTGGGAAAGAAAGGCAGAGAGACAACAAAAAAAAGAGCGAGGAAAGGGGGGGACAGAAAGAGAGCGCTCCAGTTTGCATTTTTAATTCGATCGCCTAGTCACTTCATTTTGCTCCAAGATTAAAAAGCCCACTTACTCCTCTCTTTGCTTTGGACTTTTTTAATATGACAAGGATTTCCCCAGCATGTGTGCTCTCCAGACAGCAACACAGACGCCGCAAGCCATGCAGCAGACAGCCATGTGTCCTGACAGTTGACTTTGAATCAGAGTTGAGATTAACACGATTTTGCCGGCTTTGTTTTTTTTCTGTTTACTGTTTCTTTTGAGAAGAGGTTGCAAAAGGTTGCGTGAAAGACACGCTGCCCTCTTGGTTGTCGTCACATATTTGCCCACCCCCTTGCTTTTGCGTCCCCTCTCGTTGTGACCAAATGTGAGCAACCGGCTCCGTGTCCCTGCCTCTGGGCCCTGTGTAGAATTGGACAAATCCAGGACAATCCAGCCACAGTACAGTAGAGAGAGGGGGAGAAAAACACATGGGACAAGAGGGACAGGAAGAGACGTGACAGCAGAAGGGATTGTCGGTGTAAAGTTTAAACTTCAGACAGCTGTTGTATCGTAAGAGGGATTTCCTGGATGGAGGTGTCCTAATGGCTCGGTGTTAATATGAATTCATACACGACCCATTAGCGCCCATCACTAACCCACATCCTCCTATTCCTCAGTCCCACCATAATGGCCCTGGCTCTGTCCGCTAGTCTGCATGTAGCGGATATAGCCTGGATTTATTCTGATGTTCCCAGGGATTACACCCTCAGTGAGCTGTGTATTATGAGTAGATTTAGGCCCATAACTCCTGAAGATAAGGGGGGATTGGGGCGATTGTTTAAACGGCATGTGTTAGCCATCATCGCCGGGACACGGGTTCCGGCAGTGTGTGTGTGTGTGTGTGTTTGTGTGTGAGAGAGAGAGAGAGAGGGAGTATGTGTGAGAGAAAGAGAAAGATTCAGGGAAATAAAATGGTCCGAGCGTTGATGTTCATTGAAATTCCAATCCAATCTTATTCACAATACAAAACACTGTTTTGAAATGTTTTAAATGAATTCAAATGAATGCTTTCTGTAACTCAAATGCTTTTTGGATAATGAAAAGCTTTTGGTTGCGTTAATGAAAAGGGAAATTCCAACAATTATGCACAATTGCTGGAATTTATTTTCACATCATCGCTTTGGTAAGAGTTTCATTCCAGCCTAGAGAAACATTATTACAAAATAATAGATAGTACAATAAAAAGCAAATGATGGTTCTTTTTTTAAAAATGTAAGTTGTTCGAAAGATTAATAATGGCTTTTCAGTACTGAGTTACAGAATTTAAACAAAGGCACATGAAAATTTGAGTCTGACCCAATCTGACCCAAATCTGTTTGAATCCAAGTCACATTCGCCTTCAAGAGGCAAGTAACAAAAAGCTTTTTTAAGATGATAAATTGTGCCACAAAACAGTTCTGAGCCAGAGAACGCAGCCAAGCCAAAGCAAGGCATCCAGTCTTCCTGATGCCCCGTTGGGTTCCCAGACATAAATTTGAATTTCCGACATGCTGCTGCTCGACAGATGTGTCGAGTTCTGGTATTGTGGTCGGTGCACAGAGTGGCTGAGCAGCCCTGTGGTGAGGCTCTTTACAAGGCCTCGGGGACAAGTGAGAGACCACACTGACCACAAAACACAGCTCCATAAACAGTGTTTAGAGAAGTCGACTTCAGCAGAGGACGGCCGGTACACAGAGCCAAGGCCTGGAGGTCTGTGGGATAACTTCACTGACAAAGATGAAGTCCCAGACTGAGGCGGCTGAGCTTTTTACTCTGGCAAGGTTTGTACTGATGTTCAAAGTTGCATTAAAAAAGATTTTGGGGGACTCATATTGCCAAATTCAATTCCTTGGTGACGAAGCATTTCAAAACTGCTCTCCTAAACAACAGCGAGTGAGAGTTGTAAAAAAAGAAATGAAATGAATGAACACGTAGGGAAAACACGTAGATGATCACAAACGTAATGCTGCGAACAGTATATGTTATAGTATACAGTAGGTTTAATGTACAGAACGTCCTAGGTAATCTGTAAATCACATAATGCATCTCCAGTGTTCTACAGCAATGTCTGCAAAACGTATGTACTTGTGCATATACTTTAAAGCTGAACTTTTGTGGCTCCACCTGAAAGCAGGGGATTTTGTTTGTGTTTGTTTTGACAATTTAAGGGATTAATTACCCCGAAACTACATGCTGTGATGTCAATGAACTACATTTTTACTACTGTCAAAACAACGTGAAACTCAGGAATTCCAGCTGGGAATGTTTTAAACTGCAACATTATTTTCAAATTTCATTCATTGAGTAAATTATAGAAAATAGCTGATGCCCGCAAGGTTTGTATTGTTTTCCCTAGGGTGAATACCAAATGACTTACTTACTTACTTCAGGACTCATTCAGAGCTGTTTAAATGGCCGTGGGTTGGGATGCACATTCTAATGGTTTCACCATTTATGTTGGAAAAGCACAGGTTGTCCCCGCACTGAAGTTTGCTAAAGCTCCCACAGGTTTTTATTGACGCAGCGTTTTCATCTGGCAAACATCCATGTGAGAAAAAAACAGGCTATACATGCAAACCAAAATGGCTATGTTTTAATCTTACAGCTTTAAATGTTAAATCAATTATCGGCAATAATAATAATAATAAGTCGTACTTTATAAAAGGTGGTAACTAATAGATAATTCATGTTACTTTAAAAATGATTAATTAGTCATTAACAAGTATACCTGTTGTTTTTATTGGTGCACATGCTCCTTCAAAATGCTTTACATGAGGCAAAGAAATGCATCAAAGCACACAAAATAAGGAAAATAAGAATTGTATATTAGACCAAATTGGTAGAAAAAAATAAAAGAGCAGAAAAACGTGATATATTTCGTGATATAAGTGCAGCATACTAAAACAGCAGTTTTTCAATTAGATTTAAAAGAGGATAAAGTCGCATTGTATTCTTAAGTAGTTCTTCAATTGTAATGTTATAACTTTGAGTACTAAGGCGTACTTAATAAATCCAAAATAAACCTGAACATCTTTTGAGTTGTCAGGTTGTGAATAGTCCCTTTGGTCGACTATCCTCAGGTTTTATTTTTAGGCAGCTTTCTTATTAGAAGACCTTATCTTCAGGAAGAGCTGCAGAGCATCTGCACCAAACTGCATTTAAACATTACACCAACACAATTACATCAATTATTAGAGAGTGAGACCCCTTTTCCAATGACTAAGTCAGATTTATAACTTCAGATTTGATAGATTATTAGATATTCACTTTGTTGTAATAAATATGCTATTTTACTTGAGTGAAATGTCACTCATGTACAGTAACAATCCGAATCACTAGGATATTTTTATTTCCCCGTCCTTGCCAATCAATCAGTCTTGAAATGAAGCAGCGGTCCAGGGAGCTCTTCTCTTCAGTACTGAGCCAAGCTGTCAATTTACAGACACAAGTATGCCGGCTCTAAAATGTTCCAATAAATAAACATTACTGTGCAAGAGGACAGCTCTTTCTACGTGTGTGTGTGTGTGTGTGTGTGTGTGTGTGTGTGTGTGTGTGTGTGTGTGTGCGTGCGCGCACTCATAAAGTGCGTTGCCAGATCTACAGCCTACATTCAGACAGCGACAGACAGACATTATGTAGCTGTGTCACACACAGAGATAGGGAGAGAGGAGCAGGGACAGAGCGAACATCTCTGCTTGTTATTCAGCTTATGGATTATGTTCTGTTTAAATGACATCTCCTCGGCTCCCGCAAAAACAACTTTAAAGCCCCTTTTTTGTCATGTAACATATTTCATCAAAGTTCTTCCAAAAATAAACGCCACAATGAACACGCTCAGAGGCCTTGCAGAAATTGAGCTGGACGTGGACCAGCAGACAGGAAGTGGACTAATCCTCTCCAGCCCCGAGGTCGGAGGTCAACTTCCTGCTTTTGAAGTTGAAGAGGAGAAGCTGACAGATGAAAAATATAATTGTCTCGTCAAATTTTGTTTTAGTGTTTTCATGCGACAATTGTTTGCTTCTTTTTTCTCCCCCTCTCAGATACGCTCACTCACAGAAATGCCCCAGACGGGTGTAATTGGTGTGTAGGGACGGCTGCCGCAAATAACTGTAATTACCAGAAATGACTTGTTTCATGAAAACAGTCACGCGTGTCATTTTATGTTTGAGTGCAGGGGTCAGATGCCAGTGGAACTTTGGGTAACAGCACTTTGCGACTCATTTTTAACACATTAAAGCTCATTGTTTTCAGACTCATCGGGCGCTGGGGTGAAATGAACTTGTTGGTTTTTTTTGCTGCCGCAAAGCCGCTAGAAAGAGGGGTCAGTTGCTCCCTGTTTGATAATGATAATGCATAACACGCACGCATACGGATACACATAACAGGAGGACAACAGGCGTGCATGCAGAAGCACTTGTCAACAGAGAGGCGTAAACACACGCACACTCAGACAAAACTCGCTCATCATTTCAGTTGTGCCCTTTGAAGTCCTCAAATATCATGAAGCATTTACAATCTAATTATGTGCGTTTCTCCCCCCACAACACCCTCCCGCACCCCGCCCCCCTGTTCTCCCCCCTCAGATCCCAGCTGTGAATTGAGGGGGGAGGGAAAAAAACCCTCAACCACCAGGAAAGAGCAAAAGCATGACGACGAGACCGCACGGGGAGAAACAAACACGGGGAGGGAGGGCTGGAGGAAGAGACGGATGTGTGTTGACAGTTGGTATGTCCGCCACTCTTTGGGTCATTAAAGAAAGAGATACTCCCGCTGCCCATGCCCCCTCTCTCTCTGGGAAGTTGATCTAGAAGCTGCAGGGGAATTTGAACCAAGACCAGGGCTCATCATCCAGGAGAAACCTGTCCACCAAAGCCCACCAGGGGTGAGGCCAAGCTGGGATAAGGAGCCTCTGAACGCCCCTCGGAGCTTCGTGAGGACGACTGGAGGTGTTTAAATTTGTCTGTACGAATTGATGTGCAAATAAAAAAGAAGATCTGGGCTATAGGGCCTCTCCAGCCATGTCTGACTTCTTTCTGAATAAATCAAAAAACTGTCTTTTCACCTAGAGCCATAAAGAAACATTAAATCAAAGACAAACTCTCACTCGGAGGGAACAAATTAGTAAAAGGCAATCTGGGGAACAAGCTGTAAGTGTTGTGTGTGTGTTAGGACAACTGCTCCTGTGTGTGAACGCCTGTGTCTGCTGTCGCTGCTCAAACTGTTTGAAGTGATACAGTTTTATTCGCGACGGTGTGTGTGTCAGTATAACAAGAACATAATCTATAGGAGGGTGCAAGGTGTGTGTCTGTGTATGTGGGCGGGCGATGGCTTGTGCCTCGAGTTTGTGCTTTTTTTTCTGTGAATGCTAAGAAGGGAAAGAAAATACATTTAAAGAATATGTGTGTGTGTGTGTGTGTGTGTGTGTGTGTGTGTAGGGAAGGATCATGTTCATCGGATGTGTCCCCATTTCTGCACGGTACTTGTTTCTTCCCTGCTTCCACCCTCCGCAAATCTCGGCGGTGGCAGCGGCGGCGGCAGTGACATTTGGGAGCAATTTTTAAGTGCGCCTGCAAAGGTTGTCAAGGGATTAATCTCATCTCACGCTGGGGCGCAGAAAAAAACGGGTTCCTCCAAGAATTAAACACAATTTACCCATCAAGACAAGTCTTTCAGGATGGGAGACAAGCATAAATAATATCTCCTCGGTCCAGATTCGCTAATTTACAAGCTTAGCATCTCCAAATGTTATTAGTAGGAATGACGAGGTTACCAGAAGGCGCTGTAGGGAATGATTTGTTATCCGGGCAAGCAGCAGCTGCAGCAAAAAAGCGCATGTTGGAGTGCTGGGAGAAAAAGAGAGACATACCTGACACCCACTGCCTCACCCTGCCCCCCACACACACACACACACACACACACACACACACTGCCACTACGACACCCGGGACTGCACACACCTCAGGCTGGCAGATAGTGAACTTGGCATCTCTCGAGCTAATGTTCTTTTCCACTCCTCTCATTCTCATTTGCTTTCAGTCTCCCCTTTCTCCCTCTCTCTTATTGCCGTTTATTTTTCTCTGTTTTACCCTCGGTTTCTCTCCCCTCTCTGTATCACTCTTTCTCTCCCACTTGCTCTTGAGGCTCGAAACATCAAATAGAACATTTGGGCAACCGTTGTCATCTTGGCAAGTGTTGAAGTAGCTCTCGTCTGTAATAAAAAAATAAAATAAAAATAAAAAGAGAGAGAGAGAACGAAGTTTTTTTAGATATTCAACCGCTCTCAACATATCAGTCAAACGAATACAGATGTCTCTATGCCTCGTCCAAAAAATATGTTCGACTTTTCAAAAGATCTATATCGGCATCTTTGCGCGGTCGCCGTCAATCACGGAGTTCTCTGGCCAAGTTTAGCAGAATTTTTTATGATTAACTTTGTAAATAACCAGGTGCCTCCTGAATTTGGATGCTGCACCTTTTCTAAGCTGACAAGGAGCTAACACCCTCAATCTGACGTCGCCGTTGTGTGAGATGGATCACTCGCTCCGTGTGCGCCTTTGTGCACGCATGTAGGTGTGCATGTATGCCTGTGTGTGTGTGTGTGTGTGTGTGTGTGTGTGTTTAAGGGAGAGTATTTTGATCTGTGCTGGCTGTTTATCTTGCTGAAACAGGAGTCTCCCGTCACTCCAGCCCCTTTCTGATCCTGACAGATGAGTTCAACCCCAGCCTGCAGCCTCCGAGGGGAAGAGAGGCGAGGAGAGAGAGAAAAGGAAAGGAGGGGAGGGGGGTAAGAGAAAGAAACAGATGGATATAGGAAACAGAAATAAGAGAAAAAAGTGAGCGAAAGAAAGAAACACACAGCGATGGAGAAAGAGAAGAAGACAGACAGAAAAGGGAGAGGACTGGAGGAGAAAAGAGAGGGCGCTTAGCTTCACCTGCCAGTCTGTGTTAGCAGGGATGAGCCAGTTTCCTTGCTTCTGGAAGCTTAGTGTCAAAGGTGGGACTGCAGGGCTCTGTCTTGACGTTTGTGTGTGTACTGTACGTGTGTGTGTGTGTGTGTGTGTGTGAGTGGGCATGTGTCTTCGTGCCCAGTAGGGGTTCCCCTGCACGTTCCCACTTCTCGCCTCTGCACCGCTCCTCACATCACTTCTCACTCTTGCCATCATTCAGGGAGTTGGGGGGTTGAGGGATGTATGTGTGTGTGTGTGTGTGTGTGTGTGTGTGTGTGTGTGTGTGTGTGTGTGTGTGTGTGTGTGTGTGTGTGTGTGTACAGTGGTGTGGATGGGTAATGTGGCAGGCATCTCTTAAGACAACCAGAACAGAGGAACCTGATCTCTGCCAGACTAATTAGATGATAGTCTGCGTCTTGTTTTATTTTTTTTGACAAAATGTTTTTTCTTACTTAATTTTTTTATTATTTTCTGGGTCATGTTGTTTGGAGAAATACTGTAGGTATTTCTGGAGTTGGAATTAGTCTAAAAAAAAATCTTCACCCATTATTTGAAGAAAAACACAGCAAAAGGGAGTTAAAATCTACTGCACATTAAGCTAAACCAACAGAGTAGTTCCCTGAGTAGTGTCTGCAGGTATTCCTTTCAGGCTGCGTACACCCGAACAATCTCCGTCAACAGGGTAGGGTATTTTTCTTTACTCATGTGTGTCTTCTATGTTTTTTAGTGTGTGTGAACAGCACAAATCACATGGAATCTGATCTTTGCAATTATGATTCGGGGCTTAGATACAGGTCTTTACAATCACAATTCTGCGCAGGTGGGAGTGACTTGGAGAATCCAAACATTAACAAAATTGTTCTCGTTATCATCTGCTTACAAATTCAAAATCATTGTTATAGTCTGTTCTTGGGGTTTATATTTGTAAGTAATAATTTGTTTCAACATTGCAGCAGGAAGATGAATGATAAAATATTTAATTTATTGTTAACCATGACACCTGTGTCCTTCACTTTCCTCCTCCCAGCTTTCAACTGCTCTCAACTTCCTCCTAAACCTAAGTGTGACATGTGAGACAACAGGTGGGTTAGAACCAGAAAGTGGTTCACCTGGCACTCAACAACAATGACAGTGAAAAATCCAGCTGTACGTCTATTTAGGTAAGCAGGCTTTACCCTGAATTAACGTGCCTATTAGGCTCCAGCAAGGATATATTTTCTATTGCTTGTGAGACAAAGATCTTTATTTTTAATGAGTGTCTTTTCACTTTCTGCAGGCTACTGGGGCCTTATTATTGTTGCCTTCTTATTTTGCCTATTATCCACCACTCTCACCTCAAAGGTGTGCCTTCAGTTAGTCCAGAAAGACCAAATTAATCAGTGTTGGAGGGGAAAAAACATTTACACCTTTGAGACTCCAGTGAGTTCATTCCTGCCTACGGTGCCTCCAATGAACAGCCTGTTAGCTCTGTTTATATGAGATCATCTCTTATATTTGATTTTAATTATTGTTCTGTAAATCCTTTCACCTGGAAAGCACTTGGTGCTTATACTTGAAACGTGCTATATGAATAAAATTATTATCATTTGTGCCTCTATTTTATTATTGTTTCATGCTATAGTCTGATATTTGATGTAAGGTCTTCATGGTACCATGTGTGGTATTGATTCCTTTTGGGCTAATGGCTGTTCTGTTAACTTCTGTTGAGGATTTTTTCACTACAGCACTTGCTATTAGAATTGTGATTTTACCAAAGCTTTAACAATGAATATATTGTAAGCTTTAAAAAACTGTCATCATCATTGTTTCTCCCCTTAAGGCCCAGTCACACCAGCGAAGTAAATCAATCTGTGCACTTTTTTTTTGTTGAGTTCAATGTTGCACCACAGCAACAGCAAGAGATGCTGACATTTTGGAGAATTAGCCTATCAGCTGTGTTGCACTATCCACTTTGATTTAACCCTCCTATGCAATCAGTGGTAGAAATACATCTCACGTGTGTGTGAACTTATTATTAAATCACATGAGCAAGCTTGTATCCCCCTTCAACAACTCTTTGTAGAATTAAATGATGCTCAATCATGAGCAAAATACCAAGGGGGAGCAAACGCCCCAATACAGACAACACAGAAGAAGTTCAGAGAGTTGACTAGCGCTAGCATGTCCCCAGCTGGCTAGCAAGTTAGCAGCTGCAGCCAGCTACAGTAGCTCTGCCAGTAGTCACCATGTCACAAAGCTCCTAGAACCACATGTTTGGTAAAGACACGAGGATGAATTTCATTGTGCCACTTCCAGTTTTCTTATCAAGCTTGTGACCACGTCCTTGAACTTAATGGTGTTCATTAAGGCTGCTAAACAGAAATATTAAACAGACATCATTAAAAACAACTAAGCAAGACAAATAAAATGAACATATTCATTTAGTCAATTGAATTATTAAAAATAGTAATGCAGTTTTGTTCTGTAACAGAACTTGGAAGTTCCAATTTCGCTTTCATCACATTATACAGGCTGCAGATTTGAAATTCAACAAAAACACAAACATTTGAATATGAAACCTCTACTTCTCTTCAACTTATCTTTCCTTTTGGGAAAGTTCATTAAATACTAACACATTGGAAAGAAAGTGTGTGTATCCAGATATGAAAGCCAGTAAGTTACATTATATCTGTACAGGTTGGGCTTTATTGAAGAGGTCCTACCAGTACTGTTGTCAACAACAGTAATACCTGTATGTTTTATATTTTTTGCTAAAAACCTGGCTCTACTTTTGCTTCTCACCCCATTACACTACTCCCTTACCTTTTTCATAGCTACCAGACCCTCAAATAATGCCCATCACCCCTCCACCACCTCCTCAACCCCCACCTGCCCCTCCTGACTGACGTTTTGCTCCTCTGACGACCCCCCACAACCTCTCCAAATCATTTCATACCTCTGCCGGTTCCCGCCCACGCAGGCCTCTTCTTTGCTCGCTTCCCTCCGCCAAGTCACAGGGGGGCCCCCACCGATGCCCGAGGCTCCACGGCGCTCTATCTCCCTCGTACATACACACACCGGCCGCCACCACCTCGGCAACACCGGGCCATCTGCAGAGTCTCGGTATGCTGGTGCAGCGAGCCAAGTCACCTTGCTGTTACACAACTACTTTTACAACCTTTTGCATGCGCTACACATGCACACCTTCAATTAGCTACACACTCGGCAACAATGTGTGCCTTTGTGTGTGTATTTGTGTGGAGGTAGGAGGCTTTTTGCTACGTGTGTGTAGCTGTGGAAGTGTGTTTGTGCTTCTGAAGGAGATACTGCAGCAGGAGAGCGCCAACACAGGGGACCAATGTAATTTCAGCCCGTCTATTGAACTGGTGTAATTGGGAGCATGACCGGCAGCATAGCGACTGGAAGGCTATATGTCAGACCCACTGCTTTTAGTGCCATCACCCCTTTCCTTTCTCTCTCATTCACACACACACTCTTTCATCTCTTACCATCGCTTTACATTGCCAGGTTCTCACCTCCCACCCCTCAATCCACGTGTCTCTCCTGAATGGAATGGAAGCTCATTCTTTTCACAGCCAAACATCCTCGCAGAGAGGCCTTAAATAATGTACCATATGTGAAAGGGTCGGACCTCTCATCCCAACCCGACCTAGCCTGAAACGAGGAAAAACAGGTCCTTTTAATGGCTTGTAAGCAGGATCTAAAGTCTCTCCCACTCAGCATCACAGAAAGACCTTGACTTCGACCCCTTGTTGTATCTGGTATCGCAAAATGGGAGCCGTAAATGCAGAATAGTTTTCATTGAAAAGAACGGTGCGCTGAAAGATGTTGATTGCCAAATAGGCCAAATATTCTGAAAACACCCCTCCTACAAGGTGTTTGTTCGCATTCTCACATTGCGTTATTTTATTAGAGAGCACGCTTCTTGAAAAGTGACAATAGTGCTACAGGCCTGTAAAAATTAGACCTTTCAGAGAGGTAGCTCAGCAATTCTTGCCATCTAATCCACTGCACCCAAGTCTTTTCCCCTTTTTCTTTTCTTTTTTACCCTAAATGCCTCTTTCCCTAACTCAAATCTGCCGCCGCTTTTATGTTTTATTCCCCCATCTCCTCTCTCTTTCTGTCTCTCTTTCTCAGATTTGTGATGGATAGCACGAGGACTACGGGGCCACGGAGCGGAGGCTGTGAAAATCTCACCACACTTTTAATGACTTTTAATGAGATTCATAAAACATGCAGAAACTTGCAGAAAAATGGAGAGGGAGAGAGAAAGAGAGAGAATTAAGGAGGGACTGAGAGCAAGAGACAGAGAGAAAGCAGCACCGCCCGCCACCAAGCTGACAGCGAGCAGGCTTGACATTTGGCCTCTCGTAATTAGGGAAGTGCCAGATTCCGTCCCACTAAATCTCAGCTCAAAATCATTATTCTCAGCGGTGTTGACTCTGCAGTGTCCGACCCGCTTAAGCCATCCTCTGTGCTTTTTTGTCCCCCCCCTCCTCCTTTCTCCCCCGTAAATATCGCAGCCAAAATTACATTACAGTTTTGCGCTTGCCTCCCCCTTAATTGCTTGCCCTCCAAACACAATCTGCTTTGGCAATACATAAGATGGTATGTGAGTTAACAGCGACAGTGAGTTGGCAGCGAGGCAGCTGAGCGGCGGTCTGTGAAAAAAGGGAGCACTAAGACGAGGAGATAAAGTGTGGAGGAGAGCTGGAGAGGAGCTGATCACACACAGACAAGCTGGGGAGCAGCAGACAGATGCCATGAGAGCACGGCTGTCATCAGCACAGCCAGGACGGAGGGGAGGAGAGGCAGAGCAGAGGGAGGAAGGAGAGACTAGGGATGGAGAGACATGGAGGAAAAGAGAGGCACAAGAAGAAAGGAGGAGTGGGAGGGAGGGAGGAGACTAGTGGAATGGAGGGAAATGTAAGGGAAAAAGTGAAAAGGTGTGAGTTGAAAGAGTGGGATGAAGGGAAGGAGAGGAATGAACAAAAAGAAGAAAGAGAAACTTTTAGACTTTAGAAGTAAAGTACAGGCTTCAAATATGGCTGATAAAGTGTGTCTTTCCATGTTTCCTCACGTTCTCTAAAAACAGTTGCACTCTTTAAAGAATGCTTATTAATTAACACAATACTGTATATCTACTGGACAATCAGGATAAAGGTTATGACATGGTGTTGTCTGCGTAAACTCCCAATCACTATACAGATATTAAATGAAGAAATGACTATCAGACTTAAAAAGAATAAAATATGTTGGTGCCTAAATATGCATACATGCAAGAAGAGGAACGACTCCTAAAAATGCTGATGTTAAGAGGAATTATGTTTTTCTGTTTATGGATCTGCACGCTGTCGACTAAAAAGAAAAAAGATCATCCCAGTGTGGTGTAATTTATGCTGGTTTAAGTGAGTATGTATAATACTAAAGTTTTTTCTTTGATATTCTCAGGTTTCATTTCCGGTTCTCACCCTGTATGTTGTATATTGATGTATCTTAATAACAACATGATATGCTGCTATCCTCTTATTTCTTGTCGGTGTCCCTTTGTGTTACCATAATAGGTAGAATGTTGTTTTATATGTAAGGAGTGTGTGAGTGAGGCTGGAGCTGTTACTGACCCTAACCTTCATCATGTGAAGTAGACTGCATGAGGTTTATTTACTGCTCTTTATCCACCTTAGTTCATCATTCAGCGTCTGTTAAATCCAGAGGATCCAGTCAGTGTCATCTTCTTTTTAATTTTTTAAGTGCCATGATTTGTTTTAAGCCTTTGCAGTCAATCATTTTGTATCAAAATTAAAGAAAAACACTTTTCAAATGTGCTATAACCACAAGCTAATACTCCCCAGCATGTACCATCATTTCATCTCACACTCACACACACACATATAAGCATTGCCACAAGCTCCTTTTTCCCCACTTTATGAGAAGTTTAGACAAAGTTCCCTCCTTTTCCTTGGAGGCTTGTGTCTTGCAGAGAGAGCCCATCACAAAGCGTCAGCTAATCTGGGAGATGGCAAAAAGGGGACATGGGTTTGACAGGGGCTCGCTTACTCCATAAGCCTGTCATTAATGCTAATCCTTATGGGTGACGAGCAGAGGAGGGGCAGCGGCGAGCATGAGCAAGTCAGCCTGTAAATATCAATAACAAATAGGAGTGGTGGTATTAGTCCCCTCCGCCCAGTTCCACTGCCACCACCAAACCCTCATCCCAGCCCAGTTTGCCCCCATGTCTTTATCCTTTATCTTGCAGGGATTGGGCTAAAGTTAATCTCTCCAGCCGTTATGACAGTCAATTAGCAGAGAAGAATGTAGCTGGACTCAAGATGCTTGAAAGTGAAAGTATGGGGGTTCGTGGGGTGCGTTTGTGTGTGTGTGTGTGTGTGTGTGTGTGTGTGTGTGTGTGTGTGTGTGTGTGTGTGTGTGGAGAGAGATGTTCCACAATGACAACTATCTCTCTGTCCGCCCCCCTGGAGAGCAGATGGGATATGAGCCTGCCAATGAGACAAGAAGAAAGAGTGGTGTGTGTGTGTATGTGTGTCAGTCATGCATATGCACACACACATGCATAAGGGTGTTTGTGTGTGATGTGTGTGTAGCTGTTTTTCTGTGCATTCAGTGCAACAGCGTCTTCCCATAGTTCCACAGTTGTACAATTCTACAGAGTTGATGAGTATATTTACTGAACCGGCTGCCGTGTGATAATGTGACGCCTATGGACATGACTCATACAGTAGGAGAATTATATTACTTCAATTGTTTTATTTCACAAAGTGATTTTATGTGCTTCAATCAAGTTGCTTTTTGGTTAAATTTCTTGTATTCATTCACTGGCAGGTAATTTAGCCTGAATGTAGGACTCCAAACTCTCCTTTGAAAACAGGAAAAAGTATTCCTTGAAACAGTCATATTTCTATATTTTGTATGAGTTTAAACGTTCCCAAATCTCCCAGACTTGACTGTGAATTTAAGATAGCTTGAGGTTTAGCTTAAGGGCTGCTGTGATTTCTTTTCCCACACTTTCGAGGTAATTTATGATCAATAGCAGCAGAGTGAATGATCTAACAGCAACAGATGGGTGATAGTGGTGTGTGTTCTCATTATTTAGAAGATAAGTTTGCCAAAAGGGCAAACACTTAGAAACTGGGTATAGACTTTTAATTAAACCTTTCCTTTTATTACAGCTGACTTTTGAGATACAATTTTTATCAATCACGTTTTGAAAATGTTCTGCAAAATGGAGATATGACAGTAAAAGACAATTAGGGATCAATCTGGGATATTTTTCAGTATCTGTTAGTCTGCTGATTATGTTCTTGATTAATTGATGAATCATTGTTCTATACAATGTCAGAAAATAGTGACAAATCATTCCCCAAATGTCTTGTTTTAACTGGCCCACAGTAAAAAGAAAAGCAAAAGATATTTAGTTTATTATCATATATGACTACAAAAGCAGCAAATTCTCACATTTGAGAAGCAGAATTTAGAGATTGTTTGGCCTTTTTACCAAATCTGAAAGAAATCATTAAATTTATAAATCAGTTTTCAAAATAGTTACCAGTTATTGTTGCTATTTAGCGGATTTCGGGAGCAGGAACACACCCCCATTACGTCATCCACGTCACTACGCCATTTCCGCATAAATACCCTACGTAATCATCCCTTGTCCGCTCTCGACTACCGCCGCTCTCGATCACTGCGC
>JAVQJL010063483.1:0-58112 GCA_036024295.1 Nannoperca obscura | reverse complement strand
GTGGGTTTTCTCTGGGTGCTCCGGCTTCCTCCCACAGTCTAAAGACATGCATGTTAGGTTGATTTTTGATTCTAAATCGGCCGTAGGTGTGAATGAGAGCGTGAATGGTTGTCTGTCTCTGTGTTAGCCCTGTGATGGACTGGCGGCCTGTCCAGGGTGTACCCTGCCTCTCGCCCGATGCTAGGATCGGCTCCAGCACCCCCCGTGACCCTCTACAGGATAAAGCAGGTATAGATAATGACAATGATGCAGATTATTGTTAACAACTTTAAGTTATTAACATGATTTGCAGTTTCCACAAACTAAATCACTAATCACTAAACCAGCAGATATTTGCTTTAATTGGTCTGGAAGCTGATTTATTAATATGAATTATAATACAACTTTTTGCCCATCTATGTAATACATAATATATATTTCATTAATAATGAAAGTACAGCTGGACTGTGTGTAATAGTGAAACTGACCAATGTTTGGTGTAGTCGGGAATCTAAAATTACAAAATCTGAGCACTTCCTTGCTGAAATGACTTTCCTCTCATACACTGTATATGAGTGGTTCTATGGTATGATTCTAGGAGACTTATAGTTCATGCAAATATACTGTACCTTTGATTGTTTTGACCCGAGACCTGTACATGAGGATCCCTGTCTAATCAGGCACACTTTATAAAGGTTTGTAATTTGTAACTAATGTTATTTAACCATGCTTGTGTTTGAGTCCAGCAGTCTGTCCAAACCTCTCAAAATCTAAATCTAACACTTCCCTAAACCACTAGCCTCTACTTCCTCAGCCCAGAATTAGTAGCTGAAGAATTACGACATTGACCCAAATGAAACAGTGGCGAGCAGCTGTTAGCCACTATGCTGTAATTCAGGACTGACTTTTACCATCGTCTTCCGAGTCAGTGGCAGCCAAAGATCTGTCTCCGTGCTGTAAATCTGACTGGTCTGCTACTGTTGTGGTGCTGCGGAGGATTCCTCAACGAGAGGATGTTATGTGTTTTGACTGAAGGTTTCCGAGCCAAGACTTTCTGTAGAGTCACAACAGCGTCACACCTGTTCTTTGCACTGTGTTTTTTACAAGCCCTCCAATAGTTTCTGCTGTTGTGAGTACACTGCACTACAACTTCTAATGCTCAGCTACATCTTGCACAGCTGCAGCAGAAGCCCAAAGGTTTTTTTATTGGAAACTGTTGGAGACTTAAGTGGAGACTTGTAGGAGTTAATGGAGTTCTGGCTACTACAACCAATTTGATAGTGGGACCTTCTCCACTGTTACACACTGATAATATCCCTCTGCACTGAAAACACAGACTGAACTCCTGTTTGACTGTCAAGCTCAAGCCTTGCATCAAACAGTTCAAGGATATACAGCATGTTTCCTCTGGTTGTTCACCACATTACAACTCGTACAGGAAGTAAATATAAGAACAAGAAGAATACCACAGCCAAAAACAAGTGTATTCTGGGATGTTAGAGGAATATCACAGTGCAGTATCGTAGGAAAATATAACAGATATACAGATACAGTAGTCCACTAAGACAGACACGTTATAAATACTTATGTATTGCAGGGACTATTTGTTGGGTACATTTGATCACATTGGAATATGTCTAATGTGACCATAACACAATTGCATTATAAATTAGAAGATAAGTTAATAAATAGTAGAGTAATTACACCAACACTTCGCCTGCACACAAGACAAATAAGCTGAGATCTACACATTATTTTCATATTTTAAATCTTTTGATGCCTTGAAAAAGTAAAAATAAATGAAATGTTTAGGTGTCTCTTACCTTCCTGATGACTTGTAACTGAAGTTGACTTTGACTACAGCTTGAAAACTTGGAAGATTTAATAAATTTCACTGTTCAGAAGACGTGAAAACGACAGATAGCACACACTGCGCACACTTGTTGACAGCTCAAGCATGTTTTAAATCAGCCCTCACTTTGACATCACTTTGCTTTTCATGTTTTTCTCTTTTGAGGTCCCTCCACGTCGTTGCCATCCTATATTTTAAAAAAGGAAAAACTCTCAGAAAAAAAACAAAAAACATGAAACCCGTCAGAAGAGAGGCCTGGATGAGGATTAACCAGCAATCAGTCGGTGTCTCCCAGCACACTGGTACTGGCAGTACCGGTTCTGGCTCACTGTTACTGGGTCATTATGTAACCAGACAAGCACAGCTTGCACTTGTTGCATGTGGAGCTGAGAGGGAGTCCTGTGAGTCCGGACAGAGAGAAGTGAAAGAAGCTAGTGCTGTCCACTCCTCCAGGACCCCCTGCACGCCTCTCTATATAAACCCAAAAGTATTCAGCCGCTGTTTCACGACATTTTTAATTCATTAATTCAACTCTCCTCCCAGCTTCTCCTCCTACCCTCCCTCTCCGAGTCTCTCCCTGACTGTACACTATAAATGGGCCTCTTTGTTGCAAGGCCTCCTCCGCTGTTTCAGCCTTTGTCAACTTTCGCATGGAAATGTTTGATGGTTATAAGATACAAGCCTGGAAGTTGTTGCACTGAAACGGAGGTATTTACAAATCAAAGACAGAAAAAAGAAACAGGGCTCTTTTCTTGTGCACTTGGCTCCTTGCAGTTTTTGCGTTGGCCGGTGTGCAGTGAATGGATAATGTCGGTGCATCTCTATGAGGCTGTGCCATGTCCGCCTGCAGGGGGGGGAATCTGTGGCGTATAGGCGAGTACACATGGTCCTGCTGTGAATGGGCAACATGAGATGACCAGGACGAATTAATTCACCAAAGTAACAAGCATTATGCTGAAACACTGAGGTGGAATGTGTTGCAACTTTCACTTCTGGTGTGAAGAAAAACATGGTGGAAAGTAACCAAGTAGTTTTACTCAAGTAAGATACAGTTTTATATTACTTCATACTGCTACTCTACTACATTTCAGAGGGAAATATTGTACGTTTTACTCCAATAATGTGATATATTTAATTGTAACCCTCTGAAAGGTGTTTCTGCTTAGTGAATTCCCTGGAATGCATTTTGCTGACTACTTCTGCACTTTAACTTGTGACAGAGATGTTTTTACGCAGTGGTACTACTTCTGCTTAAGTAAAGGAACAATAAAGGATCACTTCCATCGCTGTTTTTTATAGAAATCCTGAAAGAGTTTCATTATTTAAAATCTTATACAGAAAGTGATGTGCAGGATTAATTTTTAAGGTGTTTAGCACCTGCAATAGAAATATTGGATGTGTGATTTTGTGTGTTTTGAGAGTATTAGGTTCTGTTATACCAGGAATTCAAATAAGTCCCATTTAAACATTGAAAACAAATTGTAATCTTAAAATGAATACCAAATGATGAGTTATATATGTTCAATTCTATTCCATTCAAATTTATATAGCACCATATCATCACAAAGTTATCTCAGGGCACTTTACACACCAATATAACAAAGTATATGGTCTAATTCCCCATAGAGTTAGTTTATGTGTCTATAGGAGCTTCTTTTCCAAAGAAAGTGGAAAGGGCAACATGTCAGCCCACCATTCAAAGCTTGCCTTTTAACTTTGTTTTGACGGGAGTTAAATTTACCGTAAGTTCAGATGAGAGTCCCCAGGCGGGGCACAGACGCATGAATCTGCAGCTGGGATTCACCGCACAATAAACCCGCCACTGCGCAATATTTCACACACACATCAATCTGCAGGGGCCCCTCCAACCTGCCAGCCGGTGTTGTTCCTCATAAACACCCCCTCCTGACCTGCAGAGTTTGGGGCTCCCCTTATCCGGAGCAATGGGTTCCTGCATCCATAGGGGCCCTCGATTATATGTGTGTGTTTACCTTCCTGGTGACGTTTTCATGATGATTTGGCTCCTTTAAGGTCGGGTCATCCTCGGCTTCCTGGGAGGGGAGCCTCTCCTGAAGACATACTGGAGCTGAGGCCTACATTTGAAAAAGTGAACTGATCACTGATCATTACCCAAAAGACTATTTCTATACAAAATATTTTTTTGACCCTGATCTGATCACAGTAACCCTGAAATCATAAATCACTTCAACTCTACTGATTAAAGTTTAACTCAATCAACACATTGATCAGGCAACAAAATATTTTGTTCTTCTACAGAAGCTCTAAATATCGGAAGAAATCGGAGGGCCTCATGTATTCCAAACAGTACATGTGCCTGCATTCAGTACCATCCAGTGTAAAGGCTCCATATTGCTCTGTACCATATTCAACCCACTTCATGTATGTTTGAAAGAATGTGACCTCGCTGAGACAAGCTGACCGACACCAAGACGCTGCCTCGCTGTTTTCAGAGTTTTAGGAAAACTTTGTCACGGAGGTCAGTGAGAGAGAGTCAAGAGAGGAGGGAGTGGAAGAAGAAAAAAGGAAGGGAGAAAGAGAAAGAGACCATGAGATACACTGTAGGAGGACACAGGGAAAAAAAGAGGAAGGAAGAGAAGAAGCAGACAGAAACAGGAGATGAGGTGGAGGAGAGAGGAGTTTGTGGACCAGAAAGACAATAAAGGGGGAGATATATGGAGGAAGGAGAGAAAGTACAGGATGGTGTAATGTGGGTCCTGTCGAAAAGCTTCCTCCTTTATTCACCTCCATTTTCCTTTTATCCACCCCTCTCTTTGTTGATCTGTCTCTTTGGTCCGGCGTGAGGTTTGTGTTTCAATCAAATGTTGCACATGTTGCCCTCCCCCTTTGTTTCTTCTTTTATTCTGTTACTTCCACTGCCCTCCACCCCACTACACACACACACACACACACACACACACACACACACACACACACACAGGTCTCTATTTTTATAACTTCCCCAATTGGTTGGTTTTGGTTTGAAAATGTGCACACACAAATGCATACACCCAAAAAACCACATGTTGTACACAGACAAAGACAGAAATCCATGAAAACTGTAAAAAAGAAAAGGAAAGAAAAGAAAGAGAGAGACAAATTGCTAACTATTATTAATACTATTATAAAGAAAGACAATAAATTTATTTAGAAAGCGTATGGATTAAAAAACAGACACGTGCAGGCGTTTGTGCACACATCCTGGGATTCAGTCATTCATCCCATTCCTCCAGAGAACATCAGCTGCTGCAGAAGAAGAAGGTCTGGAGTCAGCTCTTTAGCCGCCATAGCAGAAGAGGAGTTCCTCTTACATCAACAGTGAGCTATTCTCAGCCGTCTGTTCATGTTGGTTCATGCATGGTTGTTCATGCTTTACACTTAAATTAGACACATTATATCCAGTAAGCTGTATGTTCATGTGGTTAGTGTTCACAAAGGCATGGTAGATATGTGCAACACTAATCTCTCACTCCATCTGGTGGTTATCTGCCACACACACACTCATCAGAGGTATAGTACAGGCAAACTCAAGCAATGACTCAAATGTGCAAGATTACTGGTAAAGGAAATATAAGAAATGAAAATAATAAAATGATTTAAGAGCAGCAGCAGCAAAATACAAGTGCTGTATGAAGAAAAAAAACATGCAGACAGTCCTCCTCATGTATATGATACTAGGGCTCCCTTAATCATATGTTTAATTTCAAAGTAATCATTTTGGCCTTCACAGTCACCAAATCTCGACCTAACTGAATACCAACAGGAGATTTTGGAGCAAACGTTTTAAGCTTCACTTATGCTCAATGCAGCGTCCCCGGTGCGAGGGTGCACACACACCACACCTGACATCATCCACCTCTTGCATCACGTTCACCTCCGAGTTTTTGAGACTAGGTGGACCTTTTCATTTTAAGATGAATGAGATTGAAGGCTTGCTGAACAGTTTACGCCTGCACAAACGTCTTTCTGCAACGGTGGGTGACTTTTTGTAGCGTTTCAAACAAACTTTCAAACCAACGATTTGTTTCTTGTTACTGAGAACAAATTCGTTGATGGAGCATAATCTAATTAACAGTGCTGCTAAAGAGGCTGCAGGAGGAAACAGTTATCTCAATCTAAAAAGAGCACACACACATGCATACAAACGCACATGGAATTTCTCATTCTCCTTTAGTTTTATCTAATGCGCTGCAGCATGGCAGGCTACAAATAGCTCATCTAATTTCTGCTTTCACGAGGCTGAGTCAAGTTCTCACAGGGACAACGACCTGATCGGATGTCTCCATGTCAGACAGGGCTTTAGGTTTATGTAACATATGTGTTATTGCAAGAATGACACCAGGAGACACAGAACATTTGTAGCGTTTCACAGTCATTTGTTTTATGTAAAGTCATATTTCAGTTTTATTGCTCAGGGGACACAGTGTCAGATACAGTATATGTATGTAAATCAACCTTATTTCTATAAAATGTTAGTGTTTTAGCAAAGGATCTTTAATAAAAACACAATAAACTTTTCTATTATCATTTTTAAATTCTAATATTTAACATTCATGCCAATATTTAACACTGGTTTGGTTCTTCTGAAAACAATTGCTAAAACATGTGAGTGTACAATCAATGTATGTATAGTCAAGTAAAGAAACACAGAAAAAGTGTGAATGTGCTTGCTTTTTTGTCTTTCATATCACTTGATATTGAAAACTGCTTTTATACATATTATTATACATATAATATATGGCTGTGCAGAATTGATCTTTAAGATTCACATTTTCTTATTTAAAAAAGGATGTACAGTACCACTCCAAAGTTCAAGTGAATGGGAAAGTGTGTCCACACTTTGACTGGTACTGTATGTAAGATATTTGTTTTTCATTTAGGTGTTTTATAAGACACAGCTGTTGTCATGTCATCATTGACTACGCAGATCAGATTGTGAAGAAGCTCATGTGACTGCTGAACACATGTCACGCCATAAATCCACATCAAAGTTCAGCCCTCTTCGGTCTTTAACTGACACTTTGTCTGATAAGATACAATCCTGTGATTCTCTTTGTGTCCTATGAATAAATTGTCATTGTAAAATTCACAAACAGCTCAGTCGCTGTACTCTAATACAAGTTATCATGTTTAAATACTGTGGTGGGGGGGGAGTCCTTTCACAGCACCGTACTGTCATCAGTAAGCCACATCAGACACATTAGTCATCATGTGAGGAAGCTTTGTTTTGCTGAGTTCATAGATTTATGCAACTTTGGAGCTTTACTTGCAGAGGTTCTGTGTCTTGCTCAGCAGTGTTCTAGCAGATGTAGATTACTTTATCAGGTCTTAGATCAGTTTTCTCTTCCAGCTTGCCAAAGAAGTTGAACTAGCATAATTTGGTATAATATTGAATGCACAACAGGACGTGGATCCTTGTCTAAATATTTCATGATTTGTTGTCTGTATTTATTAAAGATACATGAGATTGAACATGACTTATTTCACATGCAGGGATGTCAGAAAGGAGCTCAGTATTAAAAAAATATTCCCACACACTCATCTTGATTTCAAGACATTTAAATTTGAAGTTTTAGGACTAGAATTATTAGATCCATTTATGCGTTGTTTAGATCCACCAGTGACGTCTGCGTAATCAGTGACTTCTCTCGTTATACCTATTGCATTCAGCCGTGCAGAGGAGGTGCTTAAGTGATAAGTCGTCTATCACTTTCAACATTTGAACTTTTTTTCTAAAGATGGTCTGCAGGGAGCAGTGAGTTGGATGTGCAGGTGCTGTGTGTGGGAATCTCCTTTTTAATTCAAAATGCAATGAAAACGGGATCCCTCGTCCCCCTCAAAAAAACTTTCTGGATTTGTAACTGGGTCACTGGGTCCCATAAGATCAATATTCACTATGAGTTAAGTTCGTTATGGCAACTGGGCATGTTTGCTTGTAGGACTCTGGGAGCAGAACATCCAATGTTGTATAGTTTTAGAAAAGTGCCATGGTCAGGTAAAAGGTTGATTTAAGTCTGTTCTGTCACAACAAAAAGTATTTGTACAACCTCAGATGTATATTGAGCTTCATGTGGGTTTCTTTCATTAGCACTTAAAGAATAATGTCAGCAAAGTAAAAGATAAGAACTTGCTACAGAGTGAAAGAAAAAACAACAGTCACCATGCACCCATGAGACCAAGCTGCTCTACTGAGGGTACAGTACTGAAATCACAGTCTCTAACAGGCAGGAGGCAACATCGATGAGTAACGGGCAAGTGCACACAGAGAAGAGAAGTGGTCCAAGTATGGATCCATGAGGAATTCCACATGTGATTTCTGCAGCTGATCAGTAAAAGAAAAACAAGTCTAACAACAAGAGGGGAACCAATCCAGGGTCATCTCATTAATGTAGAGTGCCATGATCAGCAGTGTCAAAGACTGCATTAAGGTCAAGAAGGACCAATACAGAGCACCAATCAGCAGTTGGGAAGTGCAGTTTCAATGCAGCTTCTAAAAACCCAGTGGCGCATTTTCGAAAAAATTATTGCCAAAGAGAAATTAAACATGTTGCTTCTAAACAACTTTTTCCATAATTTGAGAAATGCAGAGCAATTTCAGGATTGGTCTAAAATGTTTTAAGACTGAAGGATCAAGGGCAGGACCTTTCAGTAGACATGTGAGACGATGGCATGTCAATCTTAATGTGAGAAATATCCGCTTGCTTTAGCTCTGGCAGCTTTGCAAATTACATCAAACACAGATGATTGGTGCGGAATTCATATCCGGTTGTGTGACATTACAAACTGGTATGTCTCTGCAGAGTCTGTTGATGTCGTACCACCTCACCAATG
Source organism: Nannoperca obscura (assembly GCA_036024295.1). Lineage (NCBI taxonomy): Eukaryota > Metazoa > Chordata > Actinopteri > Centrarchiformes > Percichthyidae > Nannoperca > Nannoperca obscura. The sequence goes on along the minus strand of JAVQJL010063483.1, from coordinate 49,432 downwards.
TCTGTATTCTGCAAGCACAAAAACTGGCATGAAAATACTTTTTTTATAAAAAGCTAACAGTGTCTGATGACAGATTTCTGTGGGAGTTTATCTTGGACTGACCTGGTCGGTGGATCCATGTTATCAGTCTCCTTTCTGCTTCTGTAAAAGATCATTAGAGGAGATTGTTTGTTTTATACAACATGGCTCAAATCAAGACAATCTTAAACTGACTCAAAAAACAAAAAGGTATGTTAGGCACCAGACATCTGACAGCTCTTTTCCTGTTACCATTAGAAGAATCTTCAGGAACATTGGTATTGACATTTCCCTTGACTTTAAAAACTGAGTCATAGGTAAACAGGTTACTGTGGACCATCGTTCTGCCGTCAAACGGCCCCCAGTCATTGGCTGAGCCAAAGGCGTGTCCCCAGGGGTGGGAAGGAGAGGTCAATGGGTCATCAACTCCCATCCTGTTATCAGACACAGTTAACTGCCCTGGAAAAGAACAAGTGATATGAAGAAACCACAGAACCCAAACAGAAATGTTTGACTCGGTAGGAAATACATCAAGGCTGATGACTATCCCAAAACATGTCAATGCCAAACAACAAGTCAAGGTCCAACAACATCAGGATGTATGTTGTGGTCTAGGCTCCCAGTGTTTGGGCTGGTGTGAGACTCTGACAAGCCATTGGTGGTCTTGGGTCTTTATTTACCTAAGTTTTCGTCTTATATTAACTTGTGTAATGATTGCAGGTTGATCGTCACTAGGTACATTTTTTGTGATAATTATCGATATCCACTGATATGTGAATAAAATGAATGGGGACATTTTTGGCAGTTTTAAGTACATTTTACTTATCTTTCTGTAATAAAGAAGACATTTTAACATTGGCAGGTGGCAGTGTTGCAGCCCATTAGGAGACAGAATTTAACATACATGTCCATAAAACACCAAATTTGTCAGAAAGTACGAACAGTAAATACATCGAATTGTTCCTTTTCCTTCCTTTAGCTGTGGGAAACACTCAAAATCCACAAAAGATCATTTTGCCAACTTGAACTGCAGCCTGGTTGAGCAATTGCCTGTAAGTACATACACAGGGTGAATAAACCTCACGCTTTCTGGCAGCTACAGCTTTTTGTTTTCAGATCACAGCACAAGAGAGCAGCAGCTGAAGGAACATTCAGCATAAAAAGTCATATTTGATGCTGCAGCTGTTTATATTGTTTATCAAGAGGAAGTATCATAACCACTATTCTCATGCTAGTAGTATGGATTGCATTATTATGGATTGCATTAAGCAGTGAAGGAAGAATTATGCATATGGCCCCTTCCAAAGTGCTACATTATTAAAAATATAGTTTTGTTGGGTAGTTTAACGCAGTACAATTCAATGTGCAACCTATAACAGTGCATCAGAATTTATAAGTTGATTACAGTATGTGTTTTGTATCTTAATCTGAAAAGAAACGTTAACTGTCAGATACAAGTAGTGGAGGATCAAGTACAATGTTTCCCTGTGAAATGTAAAGGAGTAGAGGTTTTAAAGTACCTCAGAATTGTACTCATACAGTATTCGGGTACTTGGCTACTGGCATTAAGATGTATTTTGTTTAAATGTCAGCGTGTGTTGTTGTGATGCCATATTCCAGTTACTACAAGAAAACACTGAGGGATGCAACAATCAGTAAAATGCACGTGGATCATATCTTATTGCATCTGGGAAATTACCTGGAGTGTTGATCAATAAGAAGCTGATTGATCATTCTGAGCTCATGTTGTAACAGTCATAATATCTTGTTTCAAGTAGCTGACGTGAACTCTGTTACTGCTGCTGGGAAGAAGGAGGGGGGGATTTATAGTTCCTCTTTCAAACGGCACATTATTTTGAAGGTGTGTCCGGTCAGCCAATGAGGCTGCAGCATCCACGTGCGTCATTTTGGGCCGAGAGGAATGGGGGGCTGTCCTCTGGGCCTATAATAAAGCCGGCAACTGCGCTTTTCCCGCAGACACAAGTGAGAAGACGACTTTTAGCAGGACCCCAAACCAGAAAAAAAATCTAAAGAGAAGAAGTTATAAAACTTTTTTCTCTCGGCTTGTCTATAATATTTGACATTTTAAACAGCTGGGCTGAGATTCAACGTTTTGTCGCTTTGGAACTTGATTTTCTGCGATTTAAAAAAAACAGTGCAGTCGCGCATTTACACATTTTTCATACCTCATCAGACACGATTTTAATCTTCCGCAATGTTTCCAGAGGCAAACAAAGGGTGAGTACACGTTTGAACGAACTGTATTTTCAGCTTTCCCCTTCCCATGCCACTGACCACATGGCCCCGTTCAAGTGCAGGCCGGGACTGTGGGTAAAAAATATACCGGGAATGTTTGGCTGGGGGCCAAAAAAATGCGCACATGCGCTATATGTCACAAAGGTTAAATTAAATTCTTATATGGAATTAAACGATGTCTTTGACAGTTTATAGCACATTTTGCTGACTAATCTATTATTAATTTGTTATATTTACCAATATTCTTTATTAGGACCGTTCTGTGGTGACTTTATTTAACGTTATGGTGTTTTTTTAAGGTGTTAATAAAGTACTACAGGACTGGCTTTGTAGTTGCACTGAGTATCTGTATTCATAGAACAGTCTTTAATAACCAAACACACACAAACACGCTGTGAGTGTAATATTTCAACTCAACAGGCCAAAAAAAGGGGAATGAGGCGTGATACTGCTGTGACTCTGCAGGAATGTGTGTGTGTGTGTGTGTGTGTCTACAAAAGTCATATCCTTATTAGTAGCAGTTCTCAGATTAGGCCTTCTGCCCATGCTTATACTGTAATCTGATCATAACATCACATGTTAGGTAAAGAATTAGGAGGCAAAGAGAGGCGAATAAGGGCTCTGGAAATGGCTGACATTATTGCATTATTGAAAAAAGATACAACACCTTTTTTTTAATGACTTTTGTGGTCAGTTTGCATCCTCCTAGTGTTCATAATGCTTAAAACAAAGTGCTTTCACCTCTTAAAGATAAAACTAACTGCTGACATGATGCCCTAACCTTTGCTTTGAGTGGTCATCTTAACCCCAGACCCTCTTTTTTCATGTCATCCAGCTACAGCTACGAGGACTGCAAGGCCACTGCTGATTGGCTGCTGGCCCAGACAGACGTCCGACCCACAGTGGGCATCGTGTGCGGCTCGGGGCTCGGAGGGCTGGCTGACATGTTAAAGGACCAGGTAGCCTTCAACTACAAGGACATCCCCAACTTTCCACATAGCACCGGTGAGCAAGAAAAAGCTCTCAGTCGCTGACCATCTACTACACATTTGGTGTCTATTTACTGACTGGTTTGTGTTTGTCTTCCTGCAGTGCACGGACATGCAGGTCGGCTGGTGTTTGGCACTTTAAAGGGGAGGCCGTGTGTTTGCATGCAGGGGCGCTTCCACTTGTATGAGGGCTACCCAATCCAGAAGGTGTGTGTGCTGCAACAAGTGTCACAGTGCACGTGAACGCTGCTGACAGATCCATCTGAGTGGCTCTATAACGTCCATATTTATGCACTGTATGTGTGTGTTTCCAGATCACGCTGCCCATACGTATCTTCAAGTTGATCGGTGTGGAGACGGTGATGCTGACCAACGCGGCCGGAGGCCTCAATCAGGACTTTAAAGTGGGAGACATCATGATCATCAAAGACCACCTGAACATGCCGGGCTTCGCTGGCAACAATCCGTTGGCTGGACCCAACGATGAGAGGTGGGCGTGTGTGTGTGTGTGTGTGTTTCAAACATGCTGTACATTCAAGGATGGTTTCCTGCACCAGGCTTATGTTGCTTAAAATTGTTTAAACTCAGCAGTCACAAAGAGAAAGTGTCACTATGGAAATACGTCTTCTCCTTCAGGCATAAAATGTTACACCTGTTTGCAGATATTCAGCTTTGCCCTCACTAAACCTTCCTCCTGTCCCTCCACTTCTTCCTCTTGCAGGTTCGGCGTGCGTTTCCCCTGCATGTCCGACGCCTATGACAGAGAGCTGCAGCAGCTGGCCATGGACGTGGGACAGGAGCTCGGCTACGGAGACTTCCTGAAGGAGGGCGTGTACTGCGTGCTTGGTGGGCCGTCGTTTGAGACCATCGCCGAGTCCCGTATGCTGCACAAACTGGGCGCTGATGCTGTTGGTGAGTAGTTTTTATGCCACCAGTACAGAATATTTTATACAGGCAGTAACAATATATGAAAAATAATTACATTTTAAAGCTGCATTATGTAAAACAAAAAAAACACTATTTAATTATTGTGTCAGATAATCAGACTTCTTCACCTACAAAAAGAGAAATCAAAGCTTTAAAGATTAATACAAACTTCTAAACTGAAGCTAGCAAAGCTGGACTCATTAGCAACATTAGCTCTTTATTTCTTAGTAGTGAACATGTATATATGTATCTGTGGTATCCTTTATTTGAAATGCCCTCTTTCCCTCGCTAGGCATGAGCACAGTCTACGAGGTGATCATCGCCCGCCACTGCGGCATGCGCGTCTTCGCCCTGTCACTGATCACCAACCAGGCGGTGATGGACTACGACAGCGAAGAGAAGGCCAATCACGAGGAGGTCCTTCAGACCGGCAAGCAGCGAGCGGAGCAGCTGGAGCGGCTGGTTTCCACCATGGTGACCAAGATCGAGCACAACAACAACTACGCCTGAGACACGACGCTCCGTCAGGGGCTAGTCAGAAGTTCAATTGACCTGTTGGTATGACTGGAGGAGACTTAAAGCGATTATGGTTCACCAAAGAAAATCAAAGTTTATTATTTAGGTTTAGATTGGACTATAGCCAATCTCACGTGGATAGAAACAGAAATACAGACCTTTGTTTTCATCTGACATCTTACATTCCTCGGCCGAGCGGCTCCAGATGAAAAGTCGCCTCATGTTTTTTTTTTTTTTGTAACATTTTAAACGAGGCGTTTTTGTTCTAACTTAAAATATATGATCAGCTTGTATAAATGTCTGCGATTTAACTTAACAATTAGCAATAATCTGCTGTAAAGATCTTCATATTTTAAATATTGTACACGTTGTTGAAATGTGTACAATAGTGGACTTAAGGTATTTTATTGTGCTTGTTTTTTTAATATGAATGTTATTACTAAAGTTACTATTTATTACTATATGAAGCTTGTGTTGTTCTTTGGGGTGTGGAGGGGAGACAGTTTTTTCACACATTTGAATTTACTCATCACAACCATAAAAATAATCGCCAACTTCAGATTGTATTTATATATATATATTCAATATTCAAAGAAAATACAAATTGATAATAATAAATTGAGAGACTCGTGAAATTCTCCCCATGTTTATTATGTAAGTGTGTATATAGGTTTTACAGAAATGCTACACAGTAAACCAATGTATTGCATAAGAACGGGTCCAAAGGGACCCAGAATGTTACTGCTGTAAACATTGTTATATAAGCATTACACCGCAAAACTGAAGACACGAGTGCTGGCGTTGTCGAGTATCGTATAAATATAAGGGCTGGGCAGTAACTTTTGGATTTAATGTTTCAAATACAATTCCTCCATTTACAAAAAGACAAAATTACTAATAAACTAATTTGGCAGAAAAAAACCATTTTGGTATTTTAAAACACTAGCTCTTAGCTTGATAAGAAAATCATGATATCCTCCATACTTAAAAGGTTTTCAAGTATTTTCTCCCCCAAAAGTGACATTTTATTTTGGAATACAACTCTTCAAATAAAAAACACTTGCTCCCCTGGTTGAACAGAAATTTGGCAGGCAGACAGTATATCACATTTCACACCACATGCTCAAAATATCCATCCATCTTGCATAATTGTTTACCTTCACCTAAAGTACTGACATGCTCTTGTTCCCTTTTAAGGCAAGATTAAACAGACACATTCTTTTTAAACCACTGTGACATCCAGTAAAAGTTTTCAGTAAAAACTGCCATGCATAATGATAAGCAGGTATGTCTTAAAGCTGAACAGAGTTCGTTTGAAAGAAATATAAATCAACACATTCTCTATGATACAGCAAACCACCATCGTCACCCTTACTGCTGTGATGAGAGAAAAGGTTTGTAAGATGTAAACAGGAAGTTCCAGGCCACCGACGTCGCTAGAAAGGCAGAGGTAGAGATACATATGATGTGCTGATTGTGGGGCATTGAAGAGTAGGCTGAAGAACAGGCTGGCACACTCAACAGCTCTCCACATCGTCCACATCTGGCACAGAGACTGTGATAACTGACAGCAGGCTCGCTTCAAACATCTCCCATGTTTTACAAAAAACAGGTTCTGAGTGGAGCATTTTGCAGATTGTCCTCAGGTGCATTCATTCGTGGTGGATTGGACATCCACTTATCAAATACAAGTAGTAGTAATAGTAATAGTAATCAATGAGTAATGATTGATAGTCAATTCCCCATAAAAGCAACACTAAACCCAGCGCAGGAATTCTGTTGAAAATATGCTGACAGACATCTAAACCTGCTAAGCTAACTCCTAAGATGATAGTAAATAATGCAGAATGAATACAAACAAATAAAAGATTGACACGTTTCCAATATAGGCACTGTAAAGACGAATTTACAGTCTTTTAGCCCCTGCAGCGAGCTGCGTGGAGGTGAGGAAGAACTGGAGCAGGAAAAGGCACTTCTGACACAGCACATATTGGGCCTGGAGCTGCAGCAGGATGCAGTGCAACAGTGCACTCATCTCTAGGCAAACATGGTCAGGGAAATCCACTGTAGAACGCAGAGAGCACGTGGATCAGGGAATGCACATTATGAATAAACCACAGCAATTTCATGCACGGAAATTGTACGTAAATATCCTAAACAAAAGTAGATGAAATCTGTATGAAAAGCAAATACATTGTTTGGGAATATGGTAGTAAATGTGTGGCCATACCTGGAAGAAGTCGAGGGTTATGGAGTTTGAGTTATCTTTGTCCAAGGTCTTAAAGGTCTCTGCAGAGACAGAAATAAAGAGAATCATTTACAACACAAGCATTTTAACTTCTATTCTGCTTTAATGTGCTGTGTTTTCTCATGCACGAATCCGAACACATGCCAGCAACCTGCGGACATGTGACCTGTGACTGTATGTTATTTATTTTCAGTTGCATTTGGTATTGATCTGGGTCTGACCTTAAAATGGGGTGATAAGTGTCACGTTTTAAACAAAACACTTGCTATTGTACAAACGACGGTCACCAAGTAGGTGACGTGTTTCTTTACAGACACTGAAGGTGTGCAGTCATGGGACTCACTGTGCATGGTCTCCAGTCTGATCAGGCAGGTGACAAAGTTGTCAAAGTCGATGGACATGTCGACCTCTGAGTAGCGCAGGATGATCAGCTGGAACAAATGGTTGGTCAGCGTGAAACCTGAAGGAGAGGGGACAAACAGAGGAGAGCGTGACCCTCTGACCCTTGTGTTTTATTGTCTTTATTGTATTGAAATATTAAAGGAACAGTACCTGCAGATGTAAGAGCCAACCTCATCTCATAGGAGCTCATGGTGCCCGATTTGTCCACGTCAAACTGTCTGAATATAGTCTGGCGTGGTGACACAGAAACAGAAAGAAGAGAAACAGGAAATGAGTATTTAGACAGCAAACGTCAAAGATAATGTAAAAGCAGTCCACTGGCCGGACGTCTAACTAAACAACAGGCTCACGCAAGTTCCATGAAGCAGAATCAATAGTGTTTAGCTTGACCCTGTCGTCTGTGTTTGATCTCACCAGGTATCGTTTAATCTTTTCCCAGAGCACATGGAACTCTGTCAGGCCCAGCGTTCCAGTGCCGTCCGTCTGAGCCGGACGTTGAGGAATTTTTATTCAAAACGTAACATTACAAGGAAAAAGAATGCATGCCATAAAAAAGTCTCTGGCTCTGCTGCATCAAATTTAAAACTGTAAATCGCTGACAATGTTATAGGAGTGCAATGCTAAATAGGGGGAGTGCTCTTTAAAGGAATCCAAAGAATCCAACAACCCTGTTCCTTGATAGTATTTATGTTTAAGACAAATAAAAAGCAGTTTGAAGGATACGTCCATGAGGCTTATCATACTGCGACAAGCTTCTTGTGTGAAGCTGTCTGTCTTCAGATCTTTATCTGTTAGCGTTAGAAAGAAACACACAAAGAGAGAAGAAGAAGAACAGATTTACAATAAAAATGTAAATACTTGTTCATTTCTTCTGCACAGTTGAGAGTGATGAGCTGCACTAACGTTTGCTGAGGATCCTGTTCAGTATGGTTTGCAGCTCTTTGATACTGATCTCCATGTCCTGTTGGCACAAACAAAGACGGTGAAATCACTGAAGTGCGACTGTGTATACCGTGAACCACTTCCTGCGAGGCGTGCTTACCGGCCCGGCCAGCTGTCTGAACAGACTCTTGAAGCCGGGGTCGATCTGGCTCTCATGCAGCTGCACCTGAAACACAAAACGGTCACGTGGTTTGTTTCAGCGCACATTCGTTAGTGGTCAGGTGTTGTAGTTAAGATGCCGTGTTTCATCCTCTCACCTCTGGTGGAAGATTCGCGGCAACGTCATCATCAAGCTCCCTGACACGGACATAAGAAAGACGTCGAGTTACTCAGGTGCTTATTTTAAAATGCATACTTTCTTTCATCATAATGTATTTCTTTATAAATTGCTTTTTCCAACGTGATTTCTTCCTCCGATGAGGATACCTTATTACATGATTACACTGGCAGTAGTGAGTAACACAGGCCTTCAGCAGCTATAATGGCATTGGCTTTTGGTTTTGACAAATTCTTTTGAGGACAGAAAAATGATTTTAAAAAGTAGCTGTAAGGATGAATTCTGATTAGCGACTCCAACCCGTCGCTCTCTGTTCTGGACACTCACTCAGAGGTGGCAGGCTTCTCAGAGAAAACCCTGAGGACGAAGTCGGCCTCTTTGTTCGGCTCGAATGTGGAGGGGACAATGATGTATTCCCCAACCGGCAGCTTCAGCCTCGAGCTGACCTCCCGCAAGTTGATGAAGAGCTCTGAGCGAGCGCTGGAGCCGTGGGTGAGGAAGAAGTCTCTTTTCAGGTGGACGCCTGTTTCACCCTTAAACTGAGAGGGGAGAGACTCACTTCTTACCTTTTCAAAACACCTCTACTTTAACTTAAGTTAAATGTTTGAATCCGGTTAAATCCTGTTATGTTTGCATTTCACAATGTCTGATGGCATTTCATAATTATTAGTATTGTTCTTGAATCACAAGAGAGGAGTGGAAAGAAGTAAAATGCATACCTCATTTGGAACCTAGAGAGAGAGAGAGAGAGAGAGATTATTACCATGCTGGGTGTGATCAGGAACACAGGTTCCCCTCCTGTCTCCCCCCATCATTTCCTGTCATGTCTCTACAGTCAACCCAGTAATAAAGGTAAAAATAACTCAACAATACTTAATAAAAAAGATTATAGAAAATCAAAGGCTGAAAATGCTTGTTGTTCCAGCGCCCTGGATTCATGTGTTGTCTGTCCTACAACCACTTACTTCACTCGCCTGTTTAATGGTATATATTGTATTGGAAATGTCTTAAACTCCCGTGAAACAGAAGGAATTATCAAGTAGCAAAGCCTCACAGGGTGCTTACGGTTCTTATGAGAACCGCCAGGTTACAGGATGTTAAGTTCTTGCAGTGGAAGAGACTCCAACTTGACTTTAACTTGCTTTGAAGATTAACTTTTACAAGCAGCTGACCTCATAGACGGCAAACCCGATGGTCTCCATGTCTTTGCCCTCCTGCCGCTTCTTTCTGCGGTCCTTCTGCATCAGGCCAACCAGGAAGCTGCAGTCCGCTTTGCCGGGAGCGTCCGGGTGCTGCAGCGTAATCTTGAACTGAGGGTTCAGCCAAAAGGATGCTGGGAAGAAGAGTTGAATATGTCAGATTGTTCCACTTTATATTTCAGCTTTAATTTGAAATTCAGTAACCAGGTTAAAAGAGACTTTACACATGGGCGACTGGATCTTATAACAAATACTGAAAGACACTTTTATGCTGAACACCAATAAAAGTTCTGATGCAGCTGGAAAGATTTTCAATAATGTTTGAGTAGTTCCACAAATCCATTGTTAAAAATGGATGCATTGTTTTTTATCAGTAGAAAATAAGAACACAACTGTCCAGGTCACAGTATACTGAGAAAATAAAAAAATAGACTCCAATTCCGTGCATGTCTTCAGTCATGAGGGGGCATTTCCAAAATGTCTTTTAAAACAGGTCATTGTTTTGTTACTGATTTTTTAAATGGGAGTCACTGGTTCACATTCCTTTAGTGAATTCATCCAAATCCGTCCTCCCTGCCTCCTTCAACACCTCCTGCCTTTTTCTCAAACATTCTTTTATCCCCAAAGAATTTCCCAAAGAAAAAGTTGCATTCAGTGTCTTTAACACCATCATGTGATCCTGAAACTGGTTTGGTTCGAGGCCGGAGAAGCTCTGGGCTGCATTAGGCATTTAAAGTGATATTTTCCAACATGTAAAGATTTATTTAAAGTGCGTTCTGGAGATCATATATCATTTCCATTTCTCTCCTTTTATTTGTGGCTTCTATTTTTTTATTTATTTCCACCCATCCATCTGCTACCTTCTCTCTTTCTTCCCTTTCATACGCTTCATACCTGGGAAGTTCCTGCAGCCTCCGGCTGTGCTGCCTTTCCTCCACTCTCCCTGAAAGAGCGACGTGCTCCACTTCTTCTCCTGGGTGTTCTCCAGAGCGTCGGCCGTCAGGTTGCAGATCTCCAGGCGGCTGTACTCACGCAGGAAGTCCGTGAACGACATCCTGAGAGACGGAAATAAAAAATTCACTGTTAGGACAATACACTAGACATAGACATTAAAGAAAGAAAGACAGAGTAGGAGTCTAACACGTTCAAGTGTTAGTAGTGTGGTGTATTTGAAGCATCATATTTACAGCTTCGTTGACTCAAAATTAAAGAAAACTGAGATGACATAAACATTTTCCTTTAATTGGTAAAATAATCCCAATTAAACTACCAAATAAGTGCATTTAAATTACTAGGGAAGAAGATAATTCAGGGGTGGAGTTGCATTTGTTGCTGCCAGAATCCGCTGCCCAAAGAAAAACAAACCTGCTTTCACACAAGAAATGATGAAGAAGAACAAGAGGACTCACCAGAATTCACCGTCGTCGCAGCGTTTTTGTAGCCGACCTCTGACGGACGGATCCACACTGTCCCACTCGCTGGCGCTGAGGATTTCACAAAGAAGAGATGTACAAGACTGTAAGGTAACTACTTGGCACAAGGTCACAGACACCAGATCTGGGGCAGACATATCTAAATCGTTTGTGTGTTTACTCAGTCCCTACTGTAGTGTGTCTTTATATAAAGACATTTGGACTAAAAGCAGCTTCCACAAAAAACACCAAATGGAAGAAGCGGGTACAAATATTTGGTACACAAGTTTTCTCATTTGAACTGTAGATTAACATGTTTGTTCTTTTAGCAACAATCTTAATAGTCCAGTCCGTAACACACCTTTACAGAAACCTACAGAATAAGTCAAGTTATGTACATGGTTTTGTATCTTTAAATGCGCAAAGTTGCACATTTTTTGTGCTGACATTCAACAGGGTGAGGAAAAATGTCTGGCATGCTTACTTTCATAACTAGCATGATATATTATAAAATCCTTCCCATTTGTCCACTCTCTCTGGCTCTTTTGCTTGATGCTGAGGACAGCTGAGCAGCCCAGCTAACCCCCTTCCCCCCTTCCCTCAGGCTTTCTTTCCTTTTTGTTTCTAGGCCTCTTCAGGATCACAATCTAAGACTTTAACCAGAGTGAACACTTAATTTATATTCTACACAGTATATGTTTGTCTCACTCACTCATAAGGAATCGGGGAATGTGTGTTTTCTCCCATCGTGGGTCGCCATCTGAACGTCACAATTGTAAAATCTTACTTGTCGCTCCAGGCTCCAGTCCATTCCACATCCCCCCACGGGTTCCTGATGCGAACCAGCTTGGTCGGAGTTCCTCTGTACACCACCTGAGGGGTGAAGGAGAAACATCACCTGACATTCACGCTTTGGCACTGCTTAACACATGTCTACTGTAAGTCATGTGTGGAACTAATTGTTACAGTCACAAGCACACTGTAAAAAATCAGCTGCACCTTTAGAATCAAAGGAACATGTGTTATAAATACAGATTCCAGCAGAGTCCTGACGTCAGCTGGTCTCCGTGCATGTGACAATAAGGGTTCACTATTACAGAGGAAGAGGATTTCTGTTGCTCAGTGCATACAGCACCACAAGCTGGGCTTTTGTAAGTAGAAATGCTACCTTTGCACTGTAGTTTGGAACTAATGCTAAAAGTAAATTAAAGCCACTTGTTCACATGCAAATCTTCTGAAGCCTCACAAACTAACAGCAGGTCACGCTGGCACCTTGTTCTTAAGGTGAAATACAATGCATTTCTGTTGCATAGACACTTTAACTTGTATATAATGTGAAACATGTCAACTAATGTGTGGCTTTAGTTTATGCTGATAAATTGCTGATCAGATCAATTTTATTTTTATATCTCCCAAAAAAGTCCTGTGAAAGTCCTTAAAGCGCTCTTTCCTTATGTTAATGTGTGTAAGTAAACAGTCATGAATGGGTATGACTTTCTTTTCTTCCGAGTAGTGTTGGGTCTGTTTTGACCATTGCAAAATAACTATGCAGCTATTTTGGCCATGAGAAGAGATTTGCTTCGTCACTGCTCACCTCTTCCACTCCAGTCAGAGAGTAGGCGTGTCCCTTCACCAGCTTCTTGAACGTGATGGCCTCCCTGTCTCCTGAGTCGGAGATCTAATGATGACAGAGCGTACAGTAAAACACTGGTCACAGTCGCAACATGGCTCGTGTGTGTGTGTGTGTGTGTGCCGCCCATGAGATCAATGCTCTAAATATCTGTTGTCAAATAAGCATACCGGATCGAAAACACAACTAATATGCATACCATCATTTTTCTTCAATATTTACAGAATTGAAACTCTTGATTGAAACAATCAATGCAAACTGTAAATGCAGTTTAATTCATTTAAACTGTCACAATAAAAATGAAAAAGCTGTTAATCAAAATATTGTTATAAGTTAGACTTCATTTTTAATATCTTATATGTTTTTTATCAGAGGAGCTACTCTGGCAGGACTTTCCACCCAAACTGAACATACTGATGTTCAGAAAACGTCCTTCACCGCGACAGAGAGAGCGACATAGTTCAGTCCTCTCTGACTGGAAACATCCGTTCACTACAGTGTCCTTGAGGATCACGCTGAGCTGCTGTCAGTTCCCAACCCTTCAGCGCCCTCTCCTGGTGGCATCCCACATCCCACATCTAACATGTTTCTACTGTGACAGCACCCTGTGGCTCAAACTGCCCTATTTACAATTCTCTTTTCTAACAAATGGGTTACAGTACATCTAACTCCCTGATCCCTATCACCCCACTCCTTCTTCGGCTCTTCGGATCAACAGCTGACACTGACCTTTGACCTCCCCTTAGACGGGTCAAGTAAAAGTGTGTGAGAGTGTGTCAGACAGTAAGCAATAGTCACGCATTATATACTGTGTTATATAAGTGTTAAAGCACTGCAATGTAACGTTTCTATTATTAAATCAACTGATAATGAATGTATTTTCACTGAAGTGTCCATTACAAGTCAACGGAAACCAGAGATACGTCTCTAACTTCTTATAAAGTCCGACAAAACAATATTCCCAGAGACAGTTACAACGATATAAGGCACACAAAGCAAGCACATCTTCACATTGTAAAGCTGGAACGGTACATTTTAAGTACCGTTGATAATTTCAGCACTGTATTTTATCACCAAGTGTGAGATTCTAAAAGGCAAGTGGAAAGTAGTTAATTGCCACGAGGAGCACTGAGACTGAAAAAGGCTGACTTCAGCAACACTGCGTGATCTATTTTTAAAGTAAAAACCAGCTGGAGGTATTTCAAACTGAGGTGATGGCTTGTTTTCATTATTTTTACATCTCTTTTCATCTCTTTTCAACCTGAGAAACAGAATACTGTTGGTCCTGTAGACGCCTTTCACATTATTAGAATAATCGCTTATTGTCCTTTTAACAAGACGGAAACAATCTGTGATAAATCTGTGCTGCTTGGGTCAGAGGGTGCACAAATACTGACGTCTATGGAGCAGCCCAGCAGTGATCCTCTTTCTACGGCCCTTCTCATGATGCTGAAGAGGTCGGACGGGGCTTTCTTCAGCTCGTACTGCTCCGTCACGCCGCCTGTGAAGTCCTCAAAGCCCTCTGACGTGCTGCCGCCTGACAGCGCCTCATAGCAGCCGTTCAACCTGGGAAACAACAAGAGATGATACATAGAGAATTAGTAGGTATATGAAAATGCCTTAAATAGAGGTATAACACAGAACAACATACTGCATAGATATTCATATATGTATATGTAAACTATGCAGTCAAAAGACCTGACTGATGTCAGATGAAACTCTCAACACACGCTGCTCTACACTATCATGTATGAACAGAGCAAGTGTAACACTGTTCAGACTGTTCCCTCAGCGCGCACACCTCCACAGACAAGGCTGCGCTTCACTTTTACACATCTACAACTGAGACCACAGCCGTCCCCTGGAGCAGCTGGAGTCTGTGCTGGCTGGTTCCTAAGTTCACACAGATGTTCTACATGCATGCATTCAAATTTGCCTCAGTTAAGTCGCAGGGTATTTCGTTCATTTGACAAAATTTCTTTGTACAAAATCCAGCCACCAGCTGCAGTCTTCAATGGGTCTTAACTTGTGAGTTGAGACTGGAACCGGAACTTGAGCCGACCCATTTTTATGTCATTTTGTGGATATATCCCGGTGGAGTTACCATATATATGAGCTGCTGAAAGAACAAGCGGCAATACTGCTGCCCTGCATCAGTAGCAGCAGTGGACTGCCTTACTTAGCGTAGGCCTTCTCTATCAGCGCGCTCCAGAACTCGGTTCCCTCTGCTGAGTGGACAAACAGCAGCTTCCCATCCTTCACTGGCAGCCGGTCGTCGATCACAATGTCCACCCACTCGCCAAACTGCCAGAACTGCGAGGCAGACAGAAGAAAAGTCCAATATTACAAGTCAGCTAACTATAAATAAGATCCAGTATGCAAAGGAGGTTAAAGGACACAAGATATTATCAGTAGCTGTTCATTGATCAAACTGACAAGAAGCTACTGTATTTAGTTTTACCCAAAGTTTTAGTAGATTTATGGTGCAACATGCATCAACGTGTAAGGACTGGAGTGAAGGGCCGGCCCCTCCAGTCGCTCTTTAAATAAGTCTGACGGGGTTATGAGACAATTTAAAAATGTTCTGCTACAAAACGCTTATCGGTTTGAAATACAGAAATACACAGACTTCACAAGAGACAAACACGCTTTCGCATTTCAACCCTAAAGTGGACTAAATGGGCAACATTAAACTCTACTTTAGTTTATTTCCAGCAGCCTCACTGGTTATTTAAATATCTGTACATATACCGCTGTACACCTGCTGTACACCTGCTGTACACCTGCTGTAGGCAGAGGTATTCAATTCTCAATCCCTGAGAATTTTCAGAGAACTTGTTTTAAACTATCCAGTCAGCTGCCAAACCAATGAGTTCGGGGAATCCGTCTGACGGTTCTGACAAGTCTCTGTGACGAGGCGATGACTCAGGAGGCGAAACAGGGCGTTGCAATGCAGCAGGTGAACTGAGGTGATGAACGTTGTCTGACTTGTTTCCCCACATTAGGCCGACACAGACTGAGTTGCTGTGTGCCTGTTGGCCAGCAGGGAGCAGAAGAGACCAATGCAACACATGAAAAGGTGCCGTTTAGCAGCAGAACTGGTTCAACATCAAAGTGTCACCGTTTCTGTTGTCTTTCCCTAGCAACACAACCAAAAACATATTCCTGAAATTTGAAAAACCTTCCAGAGCTCTGTCTGGGTGTTACAGAGAGTAAAACCTCAGTGCACAGGCTGTAACTACACAGAGACATAAAACAAGGGGCGAATGACCAACAATAAGACTGATATGCATTACATTATAAATGAATAATTGTTATTTATTGCAGTGCAGAAACACTGAGGCAGTAATACAATAATATATAACAACAGAAGAGCTCACACTGCTGTGAAAGAATGATGTCTTTGCCAAAGTAACTGGATTTGTAGAGCGGAGAAGGAGGGGGAGGGAAGTTGCAGGACTGGTATTTGGCAAATTAAACACAGCTGGAGTGTGTGTGTGTGTGTGTGTGTGTGTGTGTGTGTGTGTGTGTGTGCATGTATCTGTGAATTTACAGATTGCACTTCATGTCAGAATGTGTGTGTGTGTGTTCTTTGCATTGGGTTTTTACAGCAGGAAGATACATGGAGGGATGGATTCTGCATGCCCTGCAGAGCTGCATCCAACTGGGGGAGGAGCTGTGTCACAATACGGCTGACTGAGACACTAACACACACACACACACACACACACACACGCACACACACACACAGTAACTATAGTTTCTTTCAACACCCTCACCGATCATTTAAATATCTTTTAACCAGTCCTGCAAACAAATAATTGGTTTACAAGCCAAAGTAGCCCCGCCTCTGTTTACCTGCAGAGGTTGCAGAGAACCCTATCCAGTCAGTTGAAAAAACTAACGAAGTTCTCAGAAATGTTTTTTGCGGGGAACTCCTCCTCTGCATCTGAATAGTCTTTTAATCTCTCTGACAACGTTACTGCAATGCTTCCTGAAGCAGGTGAAGTCGGGCCGGGTGAATTTCTAGGAAATGTTTTCAGAGGTGATAAAAAGAGGAAAGACAACATAAAGCACGCACACACACACACACACACACACACAGACACACACGCGCACACACACACCTTGCTGGGCGTTTATCTCACCCAGCCTCACAGAGGGTAATTAACTCTTACCACATGTGTGTCATGACTAGCCTTGAAGCTTGATCAATCCTCAAAACATATATAATAAAGGGTTCTGCCGCAGTTTCATTTGTTTTCTGACTGTCTAGTTTATAATTTATTCTTCCCCCCTCCCGTTTGCCTGCCTCGCTCGCACAGACTCCCTCCTTTTCTTTCCTACTTCAATTAAGATTCCCCCTGCCAGCAGCACTCATAATTACATTTTGGGATGACTCATCCAGTCCCGGATCATTTATCCAGAGGCGTAAAGGACCCGAACTGATACAAAGAGGAATTCCTGGTAGACTCAACAGCACACAAAAGAGGAAGAAAAAGGAGAAATTGCAAGTAATGGAAACACACAAGCATAAGAACAGTTACTGGCTGGGAAACAAACACCATGACGAGAGGCTAAAAACAAAAACCCATGCAGATGATGAAACTAAGGGAACTCCTAATTAAAATGGAAAGCAGCTACTTACGAGCTGAAAAATAGTTCAAAAATTCTGCTTTCCCTGGGCTGAATTCTCTGTAATTGAGCCACCAGCCCCAGCAGACGTTTAAATGAGTGCTTTGTGTATGTGTGTGTGTGTGTGTGTGTGTGTGTGTGTGTGCGGCAGCTCCAGAGTCTTTCTCAAGGATGCTTCAGAAAAGTGGACAGTTGCAAACGCAGATGCTCGAAATCTTTGTCTGCAGGGTTTGACGGAAGGATTTCCCCAGTACGCTTTAACCTAACCTGCGCATTTGTGTGTATGTGTGTGTGTGTGTGTGTAGTACAGCTTTTGTGTGTGTGTGTGTGTGTGTGTGTGTGTGTTCCACATTGTAGTTCCTACATATTTTTAACATGTGTCTTTGATGTGTGAGAGCTTCCCCTCTGCCTCCATGTTTAACTTCCTCGTTCCCTCGCTCTCCTCCCTTTTTCTCTCTCTCTCCCTCTCCCTCTCTCTCTCTTCCTCTCTCTCTCTCTCTTTTTCTCTCTCTCTCTCTCTCTCTCTCGGCGGGCTGGTTGCCACAGAACTCGCTGCATCAAAGAGAGCATCCGAAGTGCTCTGTGAAGGCAGGCTGACTCATAAAGCTCCTACAAAATAATAAAAGATTCATCTCCAGCTGTTTTTCGGCTCGGCTGAGAACATGAGACGAACATGAGAGGCTGCTTAGTAACACATGTTGGTTCACAGTCACTCCTGCCATGCAGACAAGCTGATGGACGGCACCGGAGACCGGAGATCAGAGGAGCGAGCACATTCTGGCACAGACGCTGAGGCATGCGAGCTCACAGGACACACACACTCCTCCACCTTCCTGACGTCACTCACTAATTCAACACAACAGACTCTGCAGTCTAATCTCCAGTCTCTTCTATTCTCTTCTATTCCTATTACTGCATCTTGCATAATCACTCTATATTATAACAAATGTGTTCAAGTTTACATGCTGTTATCTGCAACATACGGTTTGATTGCTTGTAACGTGGAGGTTTAAACTTATTTAAAGATGCTTTAAGAAAGATTTTGCGCGGGTACTTTTCCTTTGGATTCACTCTGGTTGTAAAATATACTACATTCAAATCAGACTTCTCATAATTACTATATCACTGCTGCAAGATTTCCCTATCTCATACTGTTCCAAATGCCTGTCCGGTTCGCCTGCAGCATGAAGGGCTCTATGATCCGACCTGTGTCGCTGCTCCAGTGAGCGGCAGCTACGATCTCCAATGTGCCCGTGGTTCTAAGGGTGTGTTTGTGTGTTTCCTTCTGGCGTGTTTGCTGTTTTGTGTGAAACAACGTTCAGCTGTTGAGGCCGGTTAGTCTGCCAGCGGCTAGCCCCGCAGAGGTGGAATACACCGAACACATATTTTGTATTTAAGTAACAAAAGCAGCTGGTCTGTTGCTTTAGGCATGTGAGGTGACACCAAGCAAACATCAGTGTTTGATTGTCAGCAGTCGTTTTGTCTTGACAAACATGACATGGGTGTTAGAAGAAATGGGTGTTGGTCAATTTCAGGGAGTGTGCTTAAATCACTCAAATCCCCCCAGGTGCTTAATGACTGACTGACTGACTGGGTGTGGATCTGAGAGGTTAGTTATCTTGGATGACTCAGAGGGGTTTAACGTGTGAAAAGAGCAGATTATTGCCGGAAAAAATACTGTTTTAAATCATCACTTTTGACTTACTGGTTCAACATATTACGTACCATTGTGCAAGGAACTTCTCATTAGGACTACTGCTCATTATTTTAATTAGAAAATAATCTATAAATCATGTTTAAACCCTTCACGATCTGGTCTATGTTTTATCTTCCAAATACTGATTTAATCAATTAACGGATTCAGTTTAAAAGTATATGAGATGAAGAAAAGCAGGAGAAAGTGATCACTTAAGATGATAGATCAATTAGTAAAATCATTGGCAACTATTTCTGTCCACGTCATAATTGATTAATCAGATTATTTCAGCACTGTTTCACATACAGTGAGAGCTCCTTGGAGGCCAGTACTGCAGCATGAATGTCTCTAACTGTATGGATATTAATCAGTAAGCTGTGTTTCTTGCCAAACATAAATGAAGGGATGAATGAGAGGAAAGAATGTGAGTTTCTGAAATTATCAAGCGACAGCATCGGAGATCTTCCTGCAACTCAATTTCAAAACAGAATTGACGCCACGCATCCGACCACAGCGAGAGATCAACAGCGTCTCTCACAGCTGCACCATGGCTGCTCAAGAGAAGACTCTGTGGCTTCACTTTGGCAGCTCAGTGACTTTAGTTTGCTTGTAATGCATCAGTGTGAAGTTAAAGACGGCTACAGACAAACAAAATGCAACCGAAAAACGTTTCCACTTTGGTTTGAAGCAAAGAAAACCACCAAACAGGAAATGACACAATAGGAAGCGTTGAGGCAGAAACACAACAAATGAAGTGAGGTGGCTCTTCTTCATTTCCTACTTCCGGACTTTAACCCAATTACAGGCAAATGTAATTTCATCTACCTATGATGTAAAGGTCCTCGGTTGAGGGTTTGAGAAGAATATAGTGTGGACAGCTTAGAAGCTCAGGTAAAGGGATACTCTACCTTACATTCAGATTACATCTAAGCAGACATATGTTGCATAAAGTGCCAATGTCAGTACCGTCAAGAGTTCAAACACTCCATCAGCTAAAAGGCCGGAAATTTGAATCCACATCCAAAGAAAGGACTGAAGTCTATGAGGGTTCAGTCTGCAGGTGGGTGGACATTTGGAGTTCTGTAAATCTCTCACTGTCTTGTACTGGAGCTGTATTGTAAATACATGTAAAGTGCAGCCTATGTATTCAGACTCCGCTCCTACATTGATCTATTTAAGGTGAGGGTGGAGGGTGTTGTGTTTGTTGTGTTTCTACCCTCAGTAATAAACATGTTACTGAGGGTAACATGGTAACAGGGTAAAAACGCATGAAGGGGACCTGTCGTCACCTGAAAGTGAAAGATGCCGGCGTATCCAGGCCCAAAGTCCTGTCCCTGGGGAACCACTCTGCGGAGGAGGTTGTCGTTTAAGGTCAGCGAGGCGATGGCTGCCAGTAGCCAGCAGTCCCCTGTGGACACACACACACACACACACAGTTTTATTACTCTGGATCAGCCCTGAATGCCCAACATGTTAACTCAGTCCTACCATGATACATTTAAACTGTATGGTAACAAGAATGACAGCAGGTTGTGTATGTAAAACAGGTGTGGGACACTAAATCCCAATTTAAAAACCTACGCCAGCAGATCCTCATCACTCTACATCTGTTCGCATGTTAGCATAAAGCTAAAGAATCCTGACAATGTCCCTCTCCTTCGTCCCTACACAAAGTCTAAAGAAGTTATTATCCATAAAGGTCTAATTCATTCATGCTACTGAGATCCAACTTGAGAGCACTCAGTGGGAAGACTGTGAGAAAGATGATAAAACTGTAATTGACTCTTTAACATTTGAGTAACGACAAGAGTCAGGAACTGTGTTTGAACATGCTTTGCCCTGTAAGAAACGGGAGGGGAACTTGTTCCCCTGGACTTCAGCTTCACAATGTTGTTAGCAGGAATCACACCACGGGTTTCTGTTTTGATATATATTGTATTGCAAAAGTTTCTCGGTTGGAAGACAGGAACACCCCAGACTGACTTTAATCAGCTCTCTTAACGCAGTTTCAACACACATGCAGGCTCTTGGCATCCACGCGATCTCATCAGAAACAACAACAACAGTGTTATCTGACCTGCTGAGGCTCGGGTCCAAGACTGTAGCAATACTTGCTCTTTTATGGGAGTAGTGTAATATTTTGCTTGGTCTGTTATCATATCTGTGTATATATATATATATATATATATATATATATATATATATATATATATTGTTAACGCCTATGGTTATGACATGTTCTTAGTTAATGTTACATGTATTAATGCTGAACACCGTTGCACTTCTATACCAACAGTAAATCAAGAATATAATATTATAATATTCCTATCCATCATATAATCTATAAACAGCTCCTCAAAGCAGCTGGTGGCTCGTCCAACAGATAACCCTGTGCGATTTATAAAGACGCAGAAAGACAACTGAGGCATGGTGCATTTGGGCTGCATGACAAAGTGCAGCATTATGTTTTGTGGCTCAACATTTGTGGGTTATTGTTTTGTAATTCAGTTGCTCCTCTGGGAGAGTGTGTGTGTGTGTGTGTGTGTGTGTGTGTGTGTGTGTGTGTGTGCACTGCCTGAGCTACTCAATCAGAGGGAGGCTGGCCTTGTTTACAGATGTGAGGCAGAGAAACAAAGCATGAATTATAAATGAATGCAGCTCTGTGTCGAGAGGGAAACACCTCAGGCAATAAACAGGTACTGCTGAATTGACTCTTTCTTGACCAGGCTCCCTGCCAAGAAACAAACCGGCACACAGATTGTTTTTACTGTTGGTTTTTTGTACGTATTCAGCAAATGAGATAAAACGTGTAAATTAGGGGTACAGGTGGACCTTTGAACGCAGCCAAGCTAGCTGTTTCCAGTCTGTATGCTAAGCTAAGCTAACCTTCCCTTGTCTTTTTGACACGAGGGTACATTAATCTACTCATCTAACTCTCGACGAAAAAGACAAGATGCATATTTTCCAAAAACTATTCCTTTAGGATACACAGGTATATCTGTATTAGCAGACATTTTGACTTCTTGTCCACAATAGCAGGGCCCTGAAACTGAAGCAGCTACATTTTATTCAGACATATCAAAATCCCGGCCTCAGAAAAAATGCTTCATATCTTTCTAGGGCATGTTGTCTGTGGTTCTGGAGGGAGAGGAAAGCTTTACTTATTTATTTCCTACATCTACACTCTCCCAGTTATACTTGCAACCTGGAAAGCCTCCAGCCAATCAGCTTCTTTTTGCTTTTTTCCAGCATTTCTCGCTTTAACGTTCTACTTGATTGAGTCTAAGCTATTTCTCTCCTCTAATAGACGAATCATGCAGATTGAACTCCGCCGCTTGGACTTACCCAGAGCTCCCTGACAGATGTCTGTGCGAGTAGCTCCGTCCAAGATGAACTCAGGCCGCTTGCAGATCTCCTGTCACACAGTGCACAAACCAAACCAATCAGTCCTGTACTTGCATTTGGACACACATTTTACAAACATGTTACATTTGCTGTCTTTCTCACGCCGACTGTGTTGACAAGTGCTAAGGGCCGAGTCCATAGAAATAACACAAGACATGATTTGTACAGATTTCAACAAGTCAACATGCTTTTGAAAAATCTCACATTGCAAGTCAGAATATCCTGTAAGTTTTCTGACACAAGAATACACTTAAACTGTAAAACACAAGTTTTAAGTAAGTGTCTACAGGATGCAGTCAGACGTTTTATCTCTGTGCATGCAGTATAGTGATTGCTCTGGGACATGATGGGGTTTCGTACTAAGACTTGGGAGCGCAGCAGCAACACGCAGGATTCAACACAAACAGTTTTGTATATTAGACGTTACAAGTTTTTCCAAGGAGTATTTTTTCAACTTATGACTTAATATCAAGGATATTTCCCCAAATGTGAAGCCGCTCCTTTAAAAATGCAGTCAGTTTGAGGACTCACAGTTATCACTTGAAACATTTCAGGAAAACAATTTTGCATTCTTGTGTTTCTTGTTCACGCCTCGTTTCCAGGTATCGCCCTGCCTCATGAACCATCTTCTACTCAGAATCCTGAGCGTGAGAAACCTCACATGAAGCTATAGAAAGAAAATATTCCATTTATCCTCGTGCCCCACAGACACAGCTGCACACAAACCACCAGGCACATGGTTTAATTCAACATCAGCTATCACACACACACACACAGGCTTGAATTCTCTCTTCCAGGCTCGCACAGAGCACAGATTTTTGGGGCGTTGTGAACACCATGAACCCTCTGCAGCGTAAATATTACAGATCCTGTGGTGCAGGAAAGACGCATGCATTATAAAACATCAGACTTTTTTTTTTGAGAGACAAGACCCCGGGAAGCACTGGAGCCGCAAGACACACGCGTTAGCACACATGCACACATGGTGGTCTTTGCGCAGCGGCTCTCATTCACTCCAATGGAAGCTGTGAGAGGAGCTGACAGGCTGCAGTCACGCTGATAATCACCACCCTGACAGCTTTTAGGATCAGGACTCGTCTTGCTGCTCTACTACAGGACAAACAACAGCGTCCTGTCACGGCATGTGCAAATTGAACAGTAATGAGAGTGTGCCGTCTTCAGGGCTGCCATGATGACACCTGATGAAGACAATCCCTCTTCGCTCTTTGCTGTTATGTTCGGCTACAGGGAGCACCCTGGCATATGTATAATGTAGTGAGCAGTGATGAGAGACTGGGAGAGGAAGAAACACAGATACAGGCAAGTGGGAAAAGATTCAGGAGATACATGGAAGGATAAAAAGCAGGAAGAAGAGAAATATGATACTCTCTACCTCACATTTGCAAACTGGCTAAACTGGAGCAACCAGATCTCCTGACATTAAAATCCACCCATCATTCCTGACAGAAGGCTAAATACAAAAAAGCTTAAAGGAACAGTTCACCAAAGAATGGCGTTAAGCTCACTCTTGAATATCCTCCCCAGATTTCTCCCAAACTCTTGCCCATGTCCTTAAAATCACACACACTGTAGCGTCCATTAAACCGGATTGTTTTGCTCCTGCATATGCGTAACTCTCAAAAGTCCGAATTTATAATATTATCCCCGCTAAAACACATCTTCAGCAAAATGACTCCAAAAGAGTTTCTCACCGTGGGCCTCTTCCAGCAGACTCCCTGGGTCTTGGCGGATCTCGGGCCGAGCTCGTTGAATCCCAGAGACGATGGAGCAGAAGGGAACAAACTATCCTCAAACAGCCTCCCACTCTGGAGGCACTGGGCTTTCAGACTCTCATAGTCCTGATTCAGAAACTTCACCGCCATGTGGTTCTGTCCCAGACCATCATCACGATTCCACTGGTTCCTCAGCTTGGCGGCCATGCCCGTACCATGAATTGGCTCATGCATCCTGAGCTTGTGGGGTCAGCTGTCTCTGTTGAACGTTTGTGTGGAACTGCAATAAGAAGTAAAGATGTGGCAAAAATGAATCAGGCAATTGGGACCTGGCGTGGCTACAGTTTTGGCACAGTGCTGATGTAAATCTGATATAAGGGGGTAATGGCATCAAGACTCAATAATAAAATCTGAATGAACATCAGTAGCCATTAAGAAGCTATTAAATATTGACGCGACCAGGCTGCTGCTTGGTTGCGGTACCTGTGGTTCTCCTGTAGCCGGACGCTGCGAATGCAATAACAACCGCAAGCTGCTGTCTTTCTTGTCCTGAGGCCAACAGGAGTGCAGGGTTCCAGTCCTTCCTCGTCCCGCCAGCTGTTAAACACTAAAAAAGAAGTTCAAAATGAGATGCTGAACAGAAAAGGGCTGCGACTCCATACTTTGCTCTATAGCTGACAAACCAGAAGACAAAAGCAGCAGCTGTACACGCCCTCTTTACAAACATGCAGGGTTTAAAAAGGCAAATGAGCCCTTCCTTTTTTTCAGTCAGCTAAATACACACATGCTCGCTACGCATAGCAAAGGGATTAGTCACAATAGGCATATCTGTGGCACTGACTGTGTACACGGTGTCAGTCAGAAACTATTAAAGTCAATGTTTAATCACACTGTTGTAACATTCAAACAGTGGGTGGTAGCTCTGTGTGTGTGTGTGTGTGTGTGTGTGTGTGTGTGTGTGTGTGTGTAGTGTATTTATTGTGCACAGGCCTGACAGAATATGTGGTTTCGTGTGAATCTTGACGCACATTGAAGGCAGCACGAGGCCCACAGAGCAAAAACTCTCTTCCAACTCTTTAATTAAGCAGAGCCAGAGAGGAGGAAGTGTAAACTGTCATTGCTGCCACAGAAACTCTCGACATAACAGGTGCTTCGTGCCCAGGTCATCTCAGTTCGTCTGTGTTTGTAGTCCTGACGTTCTGCGTCTTTTATTTTATAGCATTTTAGCTCAACTGTCCACTATCCGACTGAACACTCTTCCTGTTTCAGGACTCGGCTGTCGTTCACACAAGCAGCTGAAAAGAGTTTGGCTCTCATTGGCTCAGAGAACGAGGAAGAGCCCCCCCTCACTGCACGCTGTAAACCACACCCATCAAAAACCGCCCAGTTCACGGACTACAAAATGTAACAACAGGTCTCCAAGTCTGGGGCAGGATTTTATAGGTTTGTTTTGATAGATTGAGAAATTGTGAAAGATGCAATGCTTTTACAACGATTTCCACTATTACTGGTGCTAGTAAGGGTACTACTACAACTACTACTACCACCACTAGAGCACTACAGTTATTATTACTGCTACTAAGCTACAGCAGCCAGCGAGCAGTACAAGATCTACCACTGCTAGTGCTCCGACTCCTGCTATCACTTCAATATCTAAAACTATTTTTACTATTCTTACAAGTGTTACTACTAAATTACTCAAACCACTGCTACTTTATGAAACTCAAAGCTTTTTTGTTACTGGCAGCAAATGCATCGGTTTCTATAGAAAATGTTAGAGTACCTGAACATAAGGGTACACATAGACTTCTTTGACTTTCGGTCAAATTCTGCTTTATAAAAGCTTTTTCACTTTGGTTGTTTTTTAACGAGACAATAAATGCTTCATTTTAGGTTTGTGCCATACACCAATGGATGTCCAGACACATAAAGAAAGGCCTCCAGGCTTTTTCACCAGCAGCTACCTAACACGAAGCTGAATTACAATCCAGACTCTGCTGGGCTTTATTCAAATAGATGAGGAAGTAAATTAAATTATGGAAATATCCGCTTGCACACAAACCAAGACATAGTGTGTTTATGTGTTATATCACAGCGGTGTACTGAAATAACTCCAAATGCATCAACGTGATATTTCATCCATACCAGACCATGAAATGAAATGCAGTCATATGCGACCAACATGATACCAGTCACCTGGTGCCTCTACTAAAGGAGGAATGAGGTTATGTACATATTATGTTATTATTAGCTGTTATGGGGAGAAGATGTGGGTAACACAGCTAGTGTGGAAACACTTCTAGTATAGAAAAGCAGAGGTGCAATTCACGTAGAAAAAGCAGATTTCCCCATTCATTTGAACCGGGGTGATGCGTACAGGGTGCGGCGCGGTGCGGGACCAGAAAGTTGACGCAGATTCACCTTTTGGAGAAACGCCACTCGACGTCACGCTGCGGCAGCCAATCACGCCGGCGATCAGACCGAGCAGACGCCCAGGTAGAGCGGAACTTTGTCTGTGCAGCAAATTAGCTGCTTTCCTCAATATCCCGCTGTTTCTGTGCAACTGTAAGGGGCCACACGAGGTCAGCAGCAGCCACACGGGGGTTTTGAAAGTACAGTGCAGTTAGGCTGCGTGTCACTACTGCTTTTCTGCTGATGTGTGTCTGCGGCTGTTGTGCCAGTAGTTTCCTTCTCACGACACAGTGACGGACTCAAGGCTGCTCAAATACACGCTGCTTGGGTGTTTGTGCTATGAGTAAGCATCTGACCGCCTCTGGTGCATTTCTGCATGCAGGGTTCATATTCCAAACACTGTAAAAAATGTAATATCCAAAGTAACGGAGAAAATAGAGCTGCAGAGAAACTAGCCACGCGCAGTGTCCAATAGGCAGAATAAATGCTGTTTTAGATTGTTCTATGGGGACATATGGCTCACACAGATAAGCGGGGGGGGGGGGGGGTGAGGTCCGTGAGAGGAGACACACTGTCCAGTTGTCAAACTGCAACTTTCTCAAGTTGAGCAACACGAACAGCTGGGCGATCTCGTTTTCGCTATCAAAGATCGTATCCGCACGCACAGAGCAGGACAGAATGCGAGCGACAACGAGATGTTTACGCAAATAACCGCTCAACCGGCAGACTTCGTGGTGTTGTGGAGTTGTAGGAGTTGTAAGGGACTGGTCTTATCCGGGGAGTTTGGTTTAGATGACTGGTTACAGTTTTCACAAACTTCAAGTTCTCCTCATAGGCTATATATGTTTTTTTAAAAGTTCAGACTAGGATGTTAAAAGCATGTAAGACGCATATCTTCCTGCGGCGCGACACAAACTGTAAAGCCAAACCAGTGTTGACGAAGGAATGTTATATTTACCTTGCTGATTGTTTCCTGTAAAAAAAGCCCAATATTTAGACATTCAGTATGCAGCTTGACTTTCAGTTGTTCCTTCCATGTTTAGTGTAGGTCCGGCCCCTTCCCTTCTCTCTAGCAGCGTTTATTATGTAGAACAGAAACGTTCCGCTACCTCCCCTTTGATTTATTGCAACTAATGCGCTCACCCAGTGCGTCTGCGCAGTGCCCGCTAATCATAAACCACACTACAGCGAAAGGGAGGGTTTTATACACTCTGCTTCCATGTAGTGGTTTCTTTAGAGCATATTGTTTTTATCATATTGTGCATTATTATGGAAGGTAGTGTCCACATGTACTCAAGTAGGACATTGTGCTGGAACTTTATTTACTTTACATTTTAAACTACTTACTACTTACACATACAGGCTAATGGACATTTTAAAGTTGTATTGTAATGTTTTTTTAACAGGAAAAATCAATGTCTTACTAAACTTCAAAAGCTTTAATTCATGTATAAAAATGTTACACCAACCCATTAAGAAAGGTTACACGGATGTCAAACAAGATTCAAGAAGTCAACACTGACATCTAGAGGCTATAATTGGTAAATGCGATGTTATTCCATTCGGACTTCATGTCCCAGCAGGGAGTGCGGCAGAGAACTTCCCGTCGGGCTTTGCGCCGCTCGCGTGTCTTCCGCTGCCGCCGTTGTTCCACTGAGAGAATCTCAACATGGCATCCGACGGACCACCGGGTACCGATTCCGTCCTATCGGATTTAGGGAGTGTTATTGCGGCATTGAACACATGGAGCCACCCGGAGCTTCAGTCCAAGCTGGCAGAGCTGGGAGCGCCCACGATGGGTAAGAAAAGACCGGGAATAACGGAGAGCGCTCTGAAACAAGGACTGTGTTTAGCTAATGGTAGCTAGTCAGTTGCTAACGCTAGCTAGCAAAACGCAACACTTCCGTTGCAATAACGATAAGCTAAAGCGAGGCCTGCGGAGTGATTACGCTTTCTTTTGAGAGTAATTCTTATAATAACGCAAATAATATGCCAATAAAATGTGTTGAAAGCATCACTAACGGCATGTATGAGGTCCGGCAGGTAAGCAGCCCATTGATTTAGCTTACCGCGCACAGTTATGGTTAGCTAACGTTTCAGCTAGTCCGTGTAGTGTTCATGAGGGGTTTTCTAGTGTGTCAAACACAAATTATATTCATAGAAGTATCAGTCCAATGTTATACAATGGCTTTTGTTAACAGTAGAGCCTACATTTCTTCCTTTAATTAAATTTCTCTTTATTTTCAGGTCCCAGAGAGGAGCTGATTGACAGACTGAAAGGCTACATGATGCAGGTAAACAGCAATTCCCTTGTATTGATGTTGATTGTCTTGAGTGTTGACATGTAACTAGCTAGGAAAAACACATTGTGTGCTTGAAACTTTTACTTAACTACAACATAGCTACATATGGGGGACAGTCTGCTTCAGGTATAGTATTGTTGACCACTAGATAGTGATAAAGTAGTGCCTTACACATGCATGCTTCAAATGTAGTTGTGAAGAGAGTCTAGTGTCAACACTTCTGACCTCTGCTTTCTTAGTTAAAGAAACAACACACAATCAGCGTCTCAGATGGTGTTGCTCAAAAGATCTAGCACAACAACATTCACTCATTTGTGCACGTGTGTTTCACTCTGCAGACTGGGATGCTCCTGAGCAAACCCAATGACGACAAACCAATGGGCTCCCAGGTAAATGCCAAGCATCACATGGAAAATGCTGATGCTACAGTGTATGATGGTGTAGTACCATTGTTTCATTCTTAATTTATATATATAACTTATATACATTAAAGCTGTAGAATGGTAATACTACACAGTAGCTGTTAAACAACACCTCTCACTAACATAAGGGGGCTGCTTATTATACACCGTCACCAACAATTCATGTTGTGTGAATTAAAGAATAACAAGAATGAAGCTTCACTAACGGCATCATTGTGAGTTCACTTCACGCCCTCATACCTCCCGTTCTCCTCTCCAGATGCCAGGTATGCCCCACTTGCCCCCGATGGCCATGCCACCCATGCCTCCTGGTATAGGCATGCTCCAGGCTATGAGCATGATGCCCGGAGGGCCCCCTCCCCCCGGCATCCACATGGGTTTGGAGCCCCCCGGTTTGCCCGCTCCCGGCCTGTCGCAGGATGATCAGCTGAAAATGGCTCAGCAGAGAGCAGCCATGGTGCTGCAGCAGGAGGTGAGGGCTGCTGGACCACAGGTTTACTGACTGCGTCATCCACTTGTTGCATCCTTAAAACCCTTAAAAACACAAACACAATGAGATGCAATCACGTCTCTGAAATGGTAGGCAAAAAAAGTCCCTAAAACATCTTTCATCAAAGCAAGGAACTTAAATTATAGAGAACTAAAATATCTGCTCTGGATAGTATAGAATCTAAATGACAAAAACCACAGCAACAACTGCCCCACATATAGGCGACAGCTGCCAGATTATAGTTTCAGTCAGTGTAGAGCAAAGAACTTTCAGCTTTTTTTGGTAAATAAAATCAGGTAGAGCTTTGCTTCAGATTTAGAGATTTGAAAAATACATTCTTACTAAACATCCCTGCTGTGAATAATTCACCGTTGTGTCACTAAAATCATGAAACCAAATATTTACATTTCCAAATTAATAAAAGAATCCCGTCATAAAAGTTAAATGCCATATGGACAGTATTTACACAGCGCTTCTCTACCTTAAAGGACAATGTGCTGTACAACCTCGCATTCACACACACTCACACTCTCGGGTGGAGCTGCCATGCAGGGCACTGCCCTGCCCAACGGGAGCACCCCCTGAGTGTCTTGATCATGGACACACACACGGACAGGAGAAGCCGGGGATCGAACCGCCAACCCTTGGATCAATGGACGACCTGCTCTACCTCCTGTTCCAACACTCGATTCTGCTTCTTTTTTTAACCATGCATTTAATTGAATCCTCCCTCCCTTGTGTTTCAGGCTGCAGTGCTGCTGGAAAAGGAGCGTCAGCCGGAGATGGCCAAGATGGGGGGGCCCAGAGGCATGCCCCCTGTCAGCGCCGTGAGAGGTATGTTGATGATTTTTTTATTCCCGCTGCACATTACTCAACACTTTTAATCATGATTTCAGTCTCGTGTAAAGACGGAACCGTATAAAAAATAATAGACGAGAAATAAGCGAGTGCAGAAAGGACAGTGGTTTCATCTGTAGTCGTGGGGGGGGCTTTGAGGTCTCCAGGGAGGTTTATGGGCCGACTTTTTAAACCACGCATTAATAACAAACTTTCATCGCCTGCGAACTTGTTGTGTGTGCAGGTTTGGATCCTCGCTCGCCGCTGCCTCCTGGTGTGAGTATGTTGCCCCCCCAGAAACTGAGAGTCCCACCTCCCCCAGGAGAAGACAACAGAGAGGTAAGCAGATGTCTGTCATACATGTCCATACATTATTATTAATTAATTATCCCAGTTGAAGCCAAGAGACTGATTTAGCTTTAAAATCAATAAAAATGTCTTCTAATTCCGTTAATTTGGGACGTGATTGTTCTTTTTCAGGGACTTGGATCTCTCATTGATTGACAGCTGGGGACTACCTTGTGCTACATTCTTAGTTTTGTTTTTTGCTTCCATTTCAGCCCTGGCAGAGCGAGGAGGTGAGCATCAGCGGGCCCAAAATCCCTCAAGCCCTGGAGAAGATCCTCCAGCTGAAGGAGATCCGACAGGAGCAGCTCACCGACCCCGCGGGTCAGTTTCACTTTGACTAAAGAACAGAAAACACTTTGACAGTTAAAGACTCGTAACAACTTTACTGGAATATTTGTCTACAGGGAGGTCAGATGCTGGGATGTGGGAGCATTCAGGTTTATAATCCGTTTGTGTTTATCTTCCTTTCTGAAGAGGAGGAAGATGACGAGGGAGCAGAGATGGACAACTCTGCACCAGTCATGTCGGAGACGGAGGACGATGACAGCCAAATATCTAAGAGAGATGTAAGTCTGTTAATACTACATAGAACCAGCATCACAGTTGTGTACTTGTGACATTTCAGCTGCTTGTTGTTACGACAGCACATTACTCGTTGTTTTATGGTAATTCAGAGGCTGATTCACTGATTCAGCAACTGAGAAATTCACCCTGGACGTTTGAGTCACATCCCATTCATAAATGAGGTCACGTGTTGTTGTGAAAACCAGAACCTAAACAGACACAGGTGTCACAGCGTCACCCTAAACGGGCCTCGTGATTGTACCTTCCAAGATAAACAAGTTGGACGTGGACATGTAATGTTTTTTTTTAAATAATTATCTTTAAATACATTTTTGAATTCATGAACCAACCTTTCCCTTCAGAAAAACCGGAGACGCCGAAACCGCAAGAAGAAGAGCAAACAGAAGCGAGCGCAGGAGAAGAAGGAGCTGGCGGAGCAGAAGCAGCAGCAGAAGGAGGAGGAGGGCAGTGACAAGGAGAAGGACAAAGACAAGGACAAAGAAAAGGACAAGGACAAAGACAAGGACAAGGACAAGGAGTCCGAGGTGGAGATCGAGTACGTCACTGAGGAGCCGGAGATCTACGACCCCAACTACATCTTCTTCAAGAGGATCTTTGAGGCGTTCAAGGTGACTACAGAGCACTGTTGACTTACACTGCATGTAAAGATTCTTTTCATTAGAAGGTTAATAATATGCTTGAATTTGATTCTACTCCTTGTAAAAAGCTTTTTTAACACAATCCGGTGTTTCATCTAATCTCCCGCAAACCAAAAATCTTCTAATATTTAAAATGAAACTATCCTGTTGTCTTGTGTTTGTTGTCTCCTGACATTTATAGTAACACTTTAGATGTGATGATAACGGCTTTCAGTGTCCAGAAATGTTTGGTTTACAAACCCTGAACGACAGGCGATTTTTGTGTTGCCTTCAGGTGCATTCTGGCATTTGCTTTAGTTTTGCTATAACGCGTCACTTTCCTCCTCTGTCCTAGCTGACCGATGATGTGAAGAAAGAGAAAGAGAAGGAGCCCGAGAAGGCAGAGAAGCAGGAGACGGCCGTGTTGCGGAAGAAGGGATTTGAGGACGAGAGGAAAGACAGCGACGACAGCGACGAGGTTTGAATCCTTCCAGCTGTTGAGAAACCGGAGAGAAAGAACCAAATCCTGTTGGTTTACATGTAAAACATTTGTGTTTTTCACACACAGGACATCAGACCAGATGTACCTAAACTCTCAAAGAAGAAGCTGAGGAGGATGAACCGGCTGACTGTGGCTGAACTCAAGCAGGTAAATAAGACTAATGGTCATCATTACTATTCGAGATTACTTTCACGTTACTTGTGTGCTGTTGTGGTTTCACATTCATCTCATTTCTCGTCCTGCCTCTGCGCTCCAGCTGGTGGCTCGTCCCGATGTCGTGGAGATGCACGATGTTACAGCTCAGGAGCCCAAGCTGCTGGTCCACCTGAAGGCCACCAGGAACACGGTGCCGGTGCCCCGCCACTGGTGCTTCAAGAGGAAGTACTTGCAGGGCAAGAGAGGCATAGAGAAGCCGCCGTTCGAGCTGCCGGAGTTCATCAAGAAAACGGGTATCCAGGAGATGAGGGAGGCCCTGCAGGAGAAGGTGGGTCACCAGAGAGACGCACGTTCTCTTCCAGCCACTCCTTTCAACCTCTCCGTGTTTAAAGATGAACAAGCAGCGAAATTCACACGGAAATTCTTCTTTTTCTTTGTTTTATTGTCCGTTCACAGGAGGACGCCAAAACCATGAAAACCAAAATGAGAGAGAAGGTTCGTCCCAAGATGGGAAAGATCGACATCGACTACCAGAAGCTCCACGACGCTTTCTTCAAATGGCAGATCAAACCCAAACTCACCATCCACGGAGACCTTTACTACGAGGTACCAGACCCCCACTTTTCTTTTACATCCTGTCAACGTCTTCTTCATATCGTGTGGGAAGAACTTGTTAAATAACTTTATTCCCTTCAGTATTGTTCCATGACGATCCCCAAGTGACCTGCTGTGTGTGCTTCTGTGTCTCTGCAGGGAAAAGAGTTTGAAACTCGTCTGAAAGAGAAGAAGCCGGGTGATCTGTCTGACGAGCTGCGCATCGCTCTGGGCATGCCAGTGGGACCCGTAAGATCCACTAACATAATTCCTCGTCAATTTCTAAACGCGGAAACAAGTAAAATGAAGTGAAACGTCTCTCAAATAGTAGAGAAATATGTCCGCGTGCAGAACATCCTGCGTTGTATGAGATTAACAACATGTCAGCTGCCTTACTGTGTTTGCCCTGCTATTATGTCACTTTCCCTGTTATCCCGCTGTGTCGCTCTCCTTGTTACTGCTGTTAAATGCACGAACGCGCAGACTGTGAAAACGGATCTCCTGCTGTAAGACGAGACTCGTTTATTCAGCCACTCCGACGAGGAGAGGAACACGACAGCCGAGGCTTTCTTTGTTTTCTAAAACTCGAGTTGCAGATAACACGCGCGGACACGAACAAATGAATGTTGAAAATGTTTTCGGCTCAAATAAACCCTCTAAGAATTCGGCCCGTATTCCACAAAGGATCCAAATAGATCAGTTATGTCTACGAAAGGTCCAGCGGGAACCCGCTGCGGCCCAGCTTGTGTTGACGGTGTCTCTTCTTCCCCAGAACGCCCACAAGGTGCCTCCTCCCTGGCTGATAGCCATGCAGAGGTACGGCCCCCCTCCCTCCTACCCCAACCTCAAGATCCCCGGACTCAACTCCCCCATCCCAGACGTAAGTGTTCTTTATGTGCTTGTACTACAGTAAAGACGATGACACCGGCACGTCAGTGTGTTTAACTCTTCTCGTCCTCTCTTCATCCTCCGCTGCCCGTTAGAACTGTACGTTCGGTTATCACGCCGGAGGCTGGGGGAAGCCGCCGGTAGACGAAATGGGCAAACCTCTTTACGGCGACGTGTTTGGGACCAATGCTGCAGACTTCCAGGTCAGGACTCCATAGCCTCTTACACACACACACACACACACACACACACAACTCACGGGTTCTTGGACGTTCTTTGCAGAAAGTGTAAATCTCATGTGATATGAAAAATGTTCTTCCTTTTCCTGGAAAAGTTTGGAAATGTATTCAAGACATCATCACCACCATCCTTTGTCTGCTTGTCCTCTTTAATCTGCCACTGAAAAAAATGAACTAAAAACAAACACATTTATTTCTCAAAACGAATATATTGAAACGACTATAGACAAAAACATTGTTTTCCCACAGTGTGAACATCAGAAGTCTTCAATTTGTTTTCTCAGGGTGTAAGAGTGTTTCCTTTCTCCTTTCTCTTGTTAGTCCTCTAACAACAGGAACGTTAACTCTGTGAGGTTCGTAGACACCCAGATCATTAATTGGCGTGTTTTTGTTTCTGGTCAGGCCAAAGCGGAGGAGGAGGAGGTGGATCACACGCCGTGGGGAGAGCTGGAGCCGTCGGATGAGGAGTCATCAGAGGAAGAGGAGGAGGAGGAGAGCGACGAAGAGAAACCAGACGAAACTGGATTCTTCACACCGGCCGACAGGTACTTGACACTCAGATCGTCACAAAATATGAATCATGAGGGGTGGCGGGTGGGCACGCTCTTTGAAGCGAGCTCCAAGGTTAAACGTCAACGCAGAGAAACAGACTAATGAAATGACATCATTTAGCATGTAATTATAAAATCAACAGAGGAAAGCAGCAGGTCTGACCAGAGCTTCACTTGATGAGGCGTTTGATTTCTTGGCGACTTCAATGTGAACGCTCTTTTGTGTGTTCATGCGTTCATGATTTACATGTTTAAACCGCATAATATTCCTACAAACACACAGATGCATTCATGAGCCGCATGTCTGTTTTGTGTATTTCAGCGGGCTGATCACCCCCGGAGGCTTCTCGTCGGTACCCGCCGGCATGGAGACCCCAGAGCTGATCGAGCTGAGGAAGAAGAAAATCGAGGAGGCCATGGATGGGTGAGTGTCGCTCTGTACCGTCGCAGCAGTGCCGCTGTTTTAATTTCCCATTTCCTCCCAGCAGCAGTCATCCTGCTGTTTTAGTGCGCCGCACGCTAGAAACAGAGGGAACGTTTTCAGCTAATGGATTACAGACGTTAGAATATGACAAATAAAAACATTTGTGCAAAGTTTACAGGATAAAATATCGTTAAAATGTCATTGTTCATCTAAAACATGAGTTATGACTAACTGCTGTTTTACTGCCCAAAAATGTGGAATTAACACCCGCTGTGAGTCTTTGAGTGTTAATGGATCAGCTATTTGTTCTGTACTCATCAGATAGAAGATTGTTTTATATTTATATATATATATATTATTGTTATGTATTTCATATGGTAAGAAACTTTGAAAGTGACCACCAGCCACATTCGTCTGTAACCAACAGTCATTTAGAGATATGGTCAGGTTTGGGATACATAAACAGTGACTAATATAAGCCAACGCTTGTTTTCTTGGTCTGGTAGAAATGAGACGCCTCAGCTGTTCACGGTGCTCCCAGAGAGACGAACCGGCCCCGTAGGAGCAGCCATGATGGCGTCAACACACATCTACGACGTGTCGGGGGTAAGACAGCCGCGTGGGCTTGAGATGAGCTGTGTTTGTGTGTGTGTGTGTAGGAGTGCAAACGCGTCCGGATTCTGCTTAAAACTCCGCCTTCAATCTGGTCCCTCTCTGCTCTCTTCAGGCCATGGTGGGTCGTAAGGCGGGCGGAGGGCAGGAGTCCCAGGGCGTAGAGGTGGCTCTGGCTCCCGAGGAGTTGGAGCTGGACCCCATGGCCATGACGCAGAAGTACGAGGAGCACGTCAGAGAGCAGCAGGCCCAGGTGGAGAAAGAGGACTTCAGCGACATGGTGGCTGAGCACGCTGCTAAACAGAAGGTACAGGGACACCGAATCCACGCCATTATTAAAGTTATAGTCCTTCTTCATATAAATACATTGGTGATATTTAAGCTCCACATGATAAAATGAACACTGAACTCTTTATACTAAAGGAAAGTGGGATGCTGGTTTTCAGTTTCGTCTCTTTGTAGTGACATAATAGTAATCCCCTCGTTCCCCTCCTTTCTGCTTGCTTGTCACCGCACAGCAAAAGAAGAGGAAGGCCCAGCCGCAGGACACGCGAGGCGGCGCCAAGAAATACAAAGAGTTCAAGTTCTAGAGCGGGAAACACCGAGACGAAGCGCTGCGGGAGAATGAGCCACCGCACAAAATGAAATTTAAATTTTGGAGGATGCAGACTGCCACACCAATCATCTGTTAGACCCGTAGCAGTAAACGTGTTTTTGTTCCTTTTTAAAAACTTTAAATAGACGATGCTCTTGTGACACATCTCATGTAACCGGTGTCGTCTGTTTGACTCTACATTTTATGTCTTGGTTATTTTTTTCTCTGTAACCATGTCTTTATTTCTGTTTTTTGTAAATAAATGAAGCGATGACAGGAGTTCACAACTGTGCTGCCCCCAGGTTTCACGTCATTGTGTGGGTAGTCACTGTAACGGTTCACAGTCGAGCAAAATGACTGTAGGCTGTAGGATGTAAATGAGCTCTCACTTAGCCTGTAAGGACATTTAAGTATGTTCTTGGGAATACTTTTGGGAATATGTCGCATTAAATTACAGGTTGTACAAGTAACACATATTGTACATGTTAGAGGTTTTAAGGCAGATTCTGATCAGGGCTGGAGTCCAAACAAACTAAAGACGGTATATGGGAAGACAGCTGGACTCAAAGACCAAAACTTTAGCGACCGGACTTGATTACTGCAGTCCTCGTTCAGGTAGCAAAGAGTAAACTGGGGAGTTTTCAGGCAAATGCAAATATCCTTAAAAGTAACTATAAATAAGCATTTAAAGGGAATATCTTTAAAATGTTAGTCCTTTAAATAGTTAGTAGGCTTATCAGCTTTCTTGCCAAGCTACAGCAGCAGCTTAGCACAAAGACTAAGAACGCAAAACAGCTAGCCTTGCTCTGTCCAAAGGTAACAAAATCTATATATTGCATTCAAAACCAAAAAGATTAATTGGAGTAGTTCTCTGAACAAGTCTTTTTAATTTTCACATGAGCTTCCAGCTCAGTTGCTACGGTAACGCTGATGTCAGTATCACTCAATCCAAGATGTCAGGGGAGCACCATGTGCATGAGGGACTTTGTCTCACACCTTTAAGTAATGACTCATCCATTGTCACAAACATGCAAACCGCATGCTATTGTGTTGCAATACAACCAGCTGCAGTGCGCGTTTCTACCGCCAGATGGCAGCAGAGGACCGACCGCGCCGCTCACCTGGACGTCTCGGAAGCACAGTGACCCAAATATCTGCAGGCTCGGTCAGTAGCACACACGCACGGTGAGCAATCAGAGGCGTGTACTGTCTTTAATACAAAACACAGCAGCACATATACACTGCAGATGCTACAGAGCTGCCAAACCCGTGTGGACAGTTGATGGTGATGACAGGGACACGTGGGGGGGACTGTGGAGTAAATGACATCTCCTGGCATGTGAGCATGTCTTCACTGGTTCAGTATGGGAGGCAGACTGTAATGAAACCGCCCCCGTAGCCATCCCTCCAGTGCACTGCTATTGTTTGTTGCTGCAGTCAACATTCAAAAAACCTCCTCGTGTTTCACACCTAAGCTACTTGGAGGAGCACATATTTACATTGATTCATTAGTTTTCAGCTAAATTAACATATAGTGGAAAGTATTCGACTGCTTCAAGCTTCTCAAATGTGAAGAACTGATGCTTTTCTTTGTCGTATGTGATAGTGAACAGAATATATTTGGGGTTTGGACAAAAACAAGCATTTTGAATGTGTCATCTTGGGCTCTGAGAAGTTATAATGGCCATTCTTTACTATTATCAGACATTTTATAGACCAAACGATTACTAGATTAATTAAAAAGGTTATCAAGAGTTATCAGTAATTAAAATAATCGTCAGTTGCAGCCTTTATATTGAACAATTGCTTTATTTTGCCAAAAAATGCAAATACAGAGAAGTGGAAATCCTCTGCACGCCAGAATAATTCAGTAGAGAGGCATAATGTCAAAGAGTCCCAAACTATTTTGCTGCAAATACTGTATACGCTGCACAATACTTTGTCAATGTATGAAAATAGTCACAGTAGATCTCCATATAACTGGGTTACATAAGAGACGTATAAACTTAATTGATTTTGACAGTGGCTCTGGAGCCTGTGCAGTGTCAGTTGATGACCGGGCAGATTTAGGGCGCTGTGTAGAAAGTAACCCAGGATTATCCCGTGACCATGTTTTAATCTGCTTGATTCTAATCTCTTTATCAATTGCGGGAGAGAAGCACGTTAAAAAGAGCAGGGGGGGTTTGCACCGCGCTCATGTCATCCGGCTGATTATCTGATTCCCCTGATTGTCACACCTCCAATCTAAGAGGAAGTGACATCAGGTTTAGTTTTGCTTGGTTGCAATGAAAACCAAACTTTCTTCTCTGCGCCTCTCTGTCCTGAAGATGTCTGAACTTGCAATCTACAGGGCATGAAGTAGTCTCACCACCTCTAATACACTATTACAAACACAGAACTGCTGGCAAATGCAAATGCAGAGCCCTACTGGGAGTAAACTGGCAAATGTAACGCTTCCCTTTATCATTAAATACATGTATATGTGGCTCCACTGCTGTCAACCACCTAACTGTACCATGCACTGCACCATGTACTTTTTATATTGTGCTTACGTGGTGCACATTTGTGAATTCATTTGTGTTTAATCATATTACCATACAGCAAACCAAGGGCCAAAGGATACTATGCAACTGCATAACTCTACTCAAGCCTCTGTGTCCAGTGCTGCCTTCAAAGACTGTACGTGTGACATGTTTAAACTTAAACTTGTTTTTCCAGTACTTTTGGTTAGAACAGAATAGATCAAAACATGTTTTGCAGTAGACAGTTTTGCCCAAATAATGCAAGCAGCACAGTTTTTTTTATGTTTCAGAGCTAGAATAAATAGAAAACGATGTAAAGTGATGTCTTAATGGCATTGATATAAACAAATATGCATTCTGCACAAGCACACAACACCACTAGCTGTTTGCTTTCAGTTACATCATTACTACCAGTGGTTACTGACATGCTCTCATTTTACTACCATTTATTCACTTGTGATATCTCCAACATCCCCTGAATGTAGCATACCGAGCAGCACGCATGTTTGAAAACCACCCGAGAATATTTCAAGCACATAACGTTGTGGTAAATCCTGATCACAGCTGTGATAATCTGACCACGGAGACACGTCAAGCCGATGGCAGCCGGCCGTGCTGTGACGTCGGCGGAGTGATTAAGTCACCGTCTGATTCATATTCACAGACAGAGATTGTAATCACGGCCCTGCCTTTGTCACCTGAGGGGTGCAAACACTGCACCTGTTTCATGCTGCACCGACGGACAGCCACACACAGGGAGGTGCTGCAGCATGTGTCAGAGGGGAACAAAAAGGTGAAGTGTTGCTTCCAGTGGGTGATTACAGGGTAACCGGGGTGGAAAAATACCCAGAGGAGAAGCATTTGTGTATGTCTCTGTTAGTAGATCCTGTTTCCTCACAAATTACAGTTCTAACCCAACGTGCATTCTACATTTCTACCTCGTAATCAGCCCTGTAAAAGTAATTCAAAGTATTTTCTGAACATTCAACATTTCTGAACATTCATTTTTCCCTCTACATGCCTGGTTGTCATTCAAGAGTGAACAAGTTCAGAGGAGGGAATGAAAGCGAGCTGAATCCACAGACTGTAACCGGTTTTACACCTTTGTACATTTTCCTGCTTCGAACGCTGCAGTGGTGTGAGAGTCTGCACACGTGTGTGTTGCTAATGGGAATCAGTTCAGTCACGCCTGGGACTCCAGTCAGTGTGCCATATCGGCCTAAAATAGAACAATTCACACATTTACCTGCACTGATCTTCAGTCGAACATCAGAATACGTCATACAGAGCGTCCTGTTGCAGAGTGGTGCGAGGGTAAAGCAGTGAATGAGGTTTATTTAGGGTTTAAATCGATGCCACTTGTAAAGGTGCGCTATTGGTGTTAATCAACTATTTGATTTGTTTGTCTAATGATATCTAGGAAATATTCAACTGACCCACTGCTTAAATGGATGAAGTATATATTGGTTTATATTTCACTTACTGACCACACCTTCAGTGCAGCTGTAGCACCTGCAGGGACATTTTATTTCTTTACTTTATTTTCATATTAGTTGAAAATACTGAGTGCTGATACATTATACTGACTTTTCTATTGGCTAGTATAAATCATGTTTCATTAAGACATATTTGGACTACATACTGTATTAGATGCACTTGTAGTAATAATAGCAGTATATACAGTAACATATCCCAGTGTCCATAATTAAGACAGTTTTGCACATTACTACACTATAGACTGCAGTATACAGTATAATATGCTACTTTACTATGAAGCACATCGTATTAAGACAAAAGAGAAAACGTTAAATAAAAATATTCTATTGAAATAAAATATACAATGATATAAAACATGATTTATACTATAATATAAAATAGCACATTGTTTATAATAGTTTAGTTAAAATGTAAAACATTTTAAATAATAATAAAAAAACCAAAAAAAATGAGGTACAAGTGAATAATCTCCAAATGTTTGGAGGTGCCCCAGTTCAACCTGTATGTAATATTTATACAAAACTCTCTTTAAAATTAAAAGGCGATTAGGATAATAGAATAATAT
The DNA here is from genome assembly GCA_036024295.1 of Nannoperca obscura. Taxonomy (NCBI): domain Eukaryota; kingdom Metazoa; phylum Chordata; class Actinopteri; order Centrarchiformes; family Percichthyidae; genus Nannoperca; species Nannoperca obscura. The sequence goes on along the minus strand of JAVQJL010063483.1, from coordinate 7,988 downwards.
GCAAAAAGGCATAAACCCCAATATGTGATATAGTAGTAGTGTCTACACACAGTGCAGTACATTGAATAAAACATGGAAACCCAGGTTTAAAATAACATAATCACAGCTCTCTATTGGCCAGCCCGTGTGTGCCTCTCTCTCCCCCCCCTCTCTCCCCCGCTCTCTCCCCCGCTCTCTCTCTCTCTCTCTGAAGAGGCGTAGCTCGTTGCTTTCTGCTCATTGTGCGACTTCGGCGAGAGAAATTTCCGCTTCCTGCACCGACAAACACGCACCGAGCCACGCTCGCCGAGCGGACACGAAGTTGAGACGCAGCGGGGAGAGAGAAGACACCCACGGGGACGGACGGACGGACGGACCGACGCGGGGATTTGCCGCCTGCCTTCGGGTACAAACCTCCCCCCGACGACTGCGATGGTTTCGCTATCAGGCGGCGAATAGCACCAACACACGGATCAACTTTCCGCCTGCACCGAGCACGGGAGCGTTTTTACGCATTTGCACCACCAGGAGCCTGAAAACATAAGGCAAAGGAAGGAGGAGGAGGCTCCAAAGGGACAACACACACACACACACACACACACACACACACGGAGAAGCCAGGCTACTACGGGTATTCCTCCTCTCAGCTCCGCCTGAACGCCCGCTTTCAGCCTCCAGGATGTCGGAGCGAGGAGGGCTCCCGCGGACTGGGGGCGTCCCTTCGCCGCACATGCAGCCCTCCAAGCCGGTCAGCATCACCTCCAACCGGCCGGTCCACATGAACCTGTACGCCACCTGGGAGGTGGACCGCTCCTCGCCCAGCTGTGTGCCGAGGTATGTGAGGGGGGCCACGAGCATGACTTGTCATTTCTGTGGGTGGAAATGAGCCATTATTACACGGGGGGGATTGGAAACAAACTCATGGGTGTCCGTTTGACACAGATTTATCAGATATCATATTAGAGGATTGTTGCTGTTGTATTAATGTCACATAAAGACAATCAATACCATTTTCTTGGCTCTGACAGACTGTTGTGACCCCTTTTAGCCCACCCAGGAACTTAAAATAATCTTTTACCCAGTGGCTTTTACAACCATTCAGTTAGAGATGGCAAACAGACGCTTCCCATGGTTATCGGTTTTACCCATAACGACTGTTTGTGTGGGAGCAGCTGCAGCCGGCCCCCAGCAGACAGCCTCAGTCGTTGCCCACCTGATTAATGCAGACAGACTGATGAAGCATTGGGTTGCAGACTGTCACTGCAACTGTAGAAGGGCCTTTTGTTTCCATGCATGATACAGATGTGACATCAGGTGCTGTGATATATTGGTGTGAAGCAGGAGAGGCAGAAATGCGTTGTTGTTGTTTTAAAGCATGTGTTTTTTCCTTGACACGCTCATCGTTGCAGGCGGTGATGTAATGAAAGTTGCCGCGTGTCTTCATGTGGACAAATGCAGTGAGGCGAGACACCTCACCCACCTCAGCTTAGTCCCAGACAAAGACATTCAAGTAGGTGTGTTTGTTGGACTGAAGGGGGCTCAGGTGGCCGGCATGGATCAGCATCACGCTGCTGACAGAAGCAGACGCTCGTGCTCATTTCACCTGCACGAACAGACACGCTGGTTCTGATGTCTGACGTCTGTCTCCTTGTATTTATGATGCTGCAGTAGTGACCTTGGTCATGAGTTAAGATTCAAGGTCAAAGGTTAACCGCTGTGACTGACGTGCCGCTCCTGCAGCAGACGGTGGAGGATGATGATGGATCTCAAAGGAGGACTGTAGTGAAGGAAAATCCCAAGATGTTTTGTTTGCAGAATTATATATATATATATATATATATATATATATGTTTTGTTTTGTTACGCAGACAAATCATTTACTCGTTTATTGCAGTTTTCACGTGTTAAGCCCAGCTTTTATATCTGCAACTTTCCATTGTTGTTGTAGCTCAGAAGACTGGACTGCCTCCTCTCCGATGAGCTCAGACGTTTCGGTTACAGGAAGCAATTAGTGGGAATAAAGCGTGAAATGACCAGACAAAGCTCACATGCTGACGTCTTTAATATTGTTTAGAAAATGCTTTGGGGCTTTTCTGGGTTGGACGCAAAGCCTCAAGGGTATGTTTTGCTTCTTAACATTTTGGGAGTGTGTGTGTGTGTGTGTGTGTGTGTGTGTGTGTGCGCACCATGCACTTGTGAATACATTATTCCGTCCTGCATCTATATTTTCTAACAACTCGCGCGAATAAAACATCTATTGTTAGCCTACGTTTTAAATATCCCCCCTCCCCGATTTTTCTTTTCAGACATGGATTATTACCTTCTTTGTGTTCGCGCGCTAATATGCGCAGCAGATTTGGAATATTTTGGCGTCGTGCTTGGAAATATGATTTGTGGATGGGGTTTTTTGGAGGCATTTTTTCAGCCGGCGTCACGGTCCGTCACATATGTTTGATTTCTCTGCAGTTGCAGTAACAGAGAGAGACTCGCGGAGCCAGAGAAACAGGGAGATGGAGAGAGGATGAGACTGGGAGACGGGAGAAGAGGCGGTGGCTCTGTCATCTACATTTAAATCGGGTCTCTCACAGAAACAGGCAGTAGGAAAGTCTTCAGAAAGCGTGCTGACGGCTAATCCGTGGCAGAGTCCTCCAGAGCGAGAAGAACCTGCATCTACTGTAGACTGAAACGCAGTCCTGGTGATGTTTTGCAGTCGGCTGAATGTAGCCTGTTTGCTGCTTGTTGCTTAAGCGTTGCGGCTGCAGGCAGGGCTCCAAACTTCCCCCTCTACTCGAGGTGTTGTTGCTCTAACCTCTTCCTGTCTACCCAAAAATGCCACTTGGTATGCTGTTTATGCAGCGCTGTGGCTTGAATTTGTCCTGGCAGGCGCAAACATGCACTCGGCTGCCTCCTGCACATCCCAATATGTAGCGAAACCTGGAACATAATTAAATGGAATATAAAACACGCAGCATAACGACCGAGGACTGTTTTGTTTTGTTGTACTTGTGGTCATGTTCAGTGGGTACTAACAGGAAATATTTGAGAGTGACAGCTGACATGTTTGAGCCGTCATGAGTCAAATTGTTTTGCGAGTTCACGGCTCGAGTGTGAGCCACGAGCATGTGTTGTGAAGGGAACAGAAGCACAGTCGTCTGAAATCGGCTCCACCCTTTCTCGTATCCGTCGACGCAGCGCGAGAGTGCCTCTGAGGTCATCTCTGTGCTCAGCCCCTCTGACCTTCTATTCTATTCTTTACCAGGGTCGGAATAAATCATTGCCCTGGCTCCAAACCAGCTCTTTCAGCGCCGTGCAGTGGGTGATTCCTCTCTCCGCTGTCTCTGCAGTGTCATCAACACACACACACACACACACACACACACACACACACACACACACACACTATCCCCTGCTCGGTTCATCAGTTCTTCTCCCTCACCTCGGGGGGGTGAAACCTTCATTTTCTGCAGCCAAATAATGCCACTGATCAGTACCGTAGCTGCTCTCTCCGGGCCGAAGCCTCACCTCGCTCGTATAGAGGCTGTAGTGATGAAGATTAGCTGGTTCCCAGGTGTGTTTAGTGTCACTGTCAGCTGGAATGTCAACGCTGCCTGCCAGTGTTCGCGCCACAGATGGTTTGGATTCCGGCATCCAGCAAAGTTTAGTTAAGGTTTCCTTGTGCGGCCGCTGTGCGTCAGGTATTCCAGGAATGGGCCCTGTCGCAGAGCTCCTCGCCTTTCATTATTAACGAAGGTCTCCTGGAAGAGCTGGGGCGGAAAGTCCCAAGACTTACGTCCGTAGATGGAAGCTGGCTCTGCGCTTTAATGTGCCTTCCAAGTGGTGAGTGGGGAGTCTGCCTCCATCACACATCTACAGGAGGGAGTGTGGAAACCCTAGAGTGGAGCAGAGGTGAGCACAGAACGTGACGCACGTTTCTGCTGCAGGTTGCGTGGCAGCTGTAATCAATTGCTCATTACACGTTACTCATTGAAAAAGTAATTTAGTTTCTTGACTAATCACTCGTCCGTGACTGTGTTGCTTTACTGTTGTGGCTCAGTAGAAATAGAAAACAAGACAAGCAAGACAGGCCTGCAAGTTGGAGGGATTCAGTGACCATCCAGCAGCTCGCTCAGCCTCTGAAGAAGCCCGACACCGAACTAGGTGACTCCTGAATGTAGGATCCTGGATCACCAGAATGCAGAGATATAAAGATATATATATATATACCCAGCAAGGCAGCAAACAATTCAGCTGTTTCCCCCTGCTTCCAGTCATTATGCTAAGCTAAGCTAATCGCCTGTTGCCTCTGGCTTCATATTAAGCATGCGAACATGAGCGTGGCATTGATCTTATCCTCTAACTTTCGTCAAGAAACTGAACAAGCTTGACCCTGAGAGGATTACTGAGACTTCAGCACTGGAATATGTTAATATACTTATAACCCCCCCCCACCCCCGAGGCGTCACGAGATCATTTCGAGTGCCACACAAGATGATTTGATGTATGTTTATGAATTTTAGCACTTGGTTTCCTCCTGCAACTTTCTCTTTCTCTTTTTTGGTTGAATGGTTAACCACTTAACCTCTGGGGGAATTACAAGTTGTGGTGGCTTTTGATTTAAACCATCATGAGCCAAAATAATTGTGAACCGCAATTTAAAGCTATTAGAGATAATACGGTAGTCTATGGTAATGTTTGTCTAAACATCAATCGTGCCAGTCCCTTCTACTGAGGATACAAAAGGTGTACCATATACTGTTGGGAACCCTTAAAATGTTCACTTAAAGTTGCTTAAAATGTTTGTAATGGTTGCTACTCGTGAGCTCTTTGTATGATCTTCAAAAAGAGCATGAGCCATAAAGTGAAAACGGCACGGTCATGTCATAAAAAATGAATGCTTATCTGCCGGCCTGGTAATGAATACTGTTGGCATGAAGATACGCGGTGCAGAAACGCAGGATGTTCTGAATTATACATCGAGCATTTGTTAGACCCGTTTGCAGTAATTGCCCTGCAACACAATAGTGGGACGGCACTCGTTCCTCGAGTGTCAGCGTTACATTATCCCCCGTGCCCCCTAAACCTCAGCTGCTGAACACACACAAGTGGAAAGTAATGAAGAGAGCGCCAACAAGCTAATGCATACATGAGCACGCACGCAGACGGGGCAGTAGTGGTCATTAAGAAGCTTTAGCTTTGCAACTTGCCTTGGCGCGGCTCGTTCTTCCGCACAGCTGAGTGGCCCGAGAGGTCTGAAGTTTCCTCTGCGGGCTCAGCTCGCCTGTTGGAGATGAAAGGAGATAAAGTGTAAAGTACAAACCACCTCCTCCTCCTCCTCACCCGGACTTTCCATGATTTATTTTCTATTTCTGATAATAGCCGTCCGACTTCGAGCCTGAGGTGATGACATGCATGACCATTACTGCCATTTTAATGGTCTGTTTATCCAGTGGCTCTGATAATCCCCAGATTCAGGAATATATTTTTATGGTGGTGTTCAAGGGATAATATTATATACAGTTAAAATGACTTCGCAGTGAAGGGAGGCCTGTTTTTCTCAGCAGCTCGAAGGCTGGCAGGCTGTAAAGACCTGCAGTGAAACCTCTCACCCAGCTTTAAAAAGCTGCAAACCCACTCAAAAGAATTTCACTGGTATGCCTTTCAGTGCTGTAATACACTAACAGTGGCATCGATGCTCTCTTGTAGAGCTACCTGACAATTCAAATGCAGCAGGAGAACAGGGTCACATTGGAGGCTTGAAAGTCAGTCAAAAGAAAATTATCAGTATCGGTATCAGACTTTTTGGTGATTAAAATACACCCGTCTGGTGGCTGTGGTTGCTTTTCAAACAACTGAGATACCGTAATGGCCCGAATATCTTTGGTTCATCAGTTGCTTTTGGAAAAACCTTTCCACGATACGAAGCGCTAAACACTTTCAGGGCTGACTAACTCTAACGGACACACTGTAAACAGACTTGGTAGCCTAGCAACATTAAGGCTAAAATCAACCTGCCATAGCACTCTGGATATCTGATGTTGAAATTAACTCACTTTTTCACACATAGTTTCCAGGAAGAACAATATATTCAAATATAACATGTTCAGGCCAGTGCTGTCAGTCATTTAGAAGTCAGTTTGGATTTTGGAAGAGGAGGGAACTTCCCAGTGATGAGCGGTCATGTGACAAAGAGAGCAGACGGACAGAAATCATCTGGCTGGTGGCTGGTTTTCACTTCTGTCGCACAGTGTTGAAGAGAGACAGTTGTCCTCCCGCTGCTGCAGTGTAGATTTCTGTGATTGATTTGGGCTGTAACACTGCTGTGGTCGGAGGAGGCCTTTTGTTACGATATTGTAAGGTCTGTGTGTGTTTTAGAGAGCTACACGGTTCATGTCTCCTGGCAGTGATCCCCCTGCTGTGGAATCATAGACTCCCAGCTGGCGCATGCACGCACACACACACACACACACGCACGCACGCACGCACACACGCACACAGATTTCCATTTCTAAGGTGTAGTGACACCTATTCGCGGACAATGTCACTGACATATGCTTCGCTTTCATCTAACGTGCTATAAACAAGGACACTGTGGCATCCAGTTACATAACTGTGAGGGAAACACAAGTCATACTGACAACAGGTACATAAACACACACGCACACACACACTCGCAGTGGAACATTTTATGGCAGCGCATTTTCTACATAATCTCCTTTTCAGCCTGTTGAAACATTGAAGTTTCTCATAAAACGCGTACCCGAGTTTATTATTTATTTTTATATTTTGCACGTCTCTTTAGTGTCGAGGGAGGAAGCTGTCTGCAACACCTCTGTTGCCAACAACACCGTCACACCGTTACAAATTTGAAATTGCAGCTTTTTATTGCACACAGACAAAGATACACACGCACACATGGCCTAGCAGTAAATCCATAAAGGACACTTGGACCTGAACAACACTACCTACATTGTGTCTCTGTGCTGCTACTGTATAGCCGCATGCTCATGCAAATAATGCGTGCACGCGTCTGTAATCCTCTCCAGCTCTGGTTACATACTGGTTCACCTGTGTGACAATACAAAAGCTTGTAATGCACTTAACACAGATTGACCTTGACACGGTGCCTGTGTTTAAGGATTAATGACAACCATTTATTGACATTTCTTCAATTCTGCAGCAGTTATTATTTTCTAATTGTTTGGCGTTGCTGGCTGTTACATGTATGTTGTTGTAGTTCTCTATTTATGACAAAACAGTACAATTTTTTATGATGACTATTGGCACTTTTTTGCATATTGTAATGAAAACAAAGCCTTCTATGCCTATTTACTTAGATGCAAATGTGTGTGTTTTTCTTAAGGTATAATTTACCCAGCATGCATCTTAAAATACATTTTTCTATTCGACTTTTATGGGAAAATAGTGTTCAAAGACCGACTGCAGCAGAAACCTTTCAGTACATAGTTGTAATTTTGAGACATGCTACATAAGCACTAATGCATTCACTCAGTAACAGCAGTACTAATTGAAACCACCTTTTAAAAAGATCCATTTTTTATGAGAGCAGAAACCACATGAAAACTAAATGGGGCCTTTTGTAAATGACAGTCCACAGTTTAAGGGATTTCTTCAACGTTCGAGGCTCATCTCACTTTCATGTCTGCACAGTCAACCTGAAGCTAAAGCCAGGAGACAGTTAGCTTAGCTTAGCATAAACACTGGAAGCAGGGGCGAACGGGTAGCCTGTAAAAAGAATACGCTGCTGGTAGGTGGCTTTCTTTCACCTTTGGACAGAGCCGGGCCAGCTGTTTCAAGCCCTAATGCTAAGCTAAGCTAACTATCTCTTGGCTTCAGCTTCATATTTACTATATAGACGAGAGTGGTATTGATTGTCTTATCTGTTGGCAAATAAACAACTTTCCCAAAAGTCTTTTTTAAGAGGTACAATCCCTGTTTTTTTTTTTGGGGGGGGGGGGGGGGGGGGTTTGGAAAAAAAGCTGTTGATTTAA
>JAVQJL010063480.1:0-24572 GCA_036024295.1 Nannoperca obscura | reverse complement strand
ATGTCTTGACTCTATTTTCTATTCATTTCACAACGTATGGTGGTGAATAAGTGTGACTTTTCATGGAAAACACAAAATTGTTTGGGTGACCCCAAACTTTTGAACGGTAGTGTATTTTGTAAATTAACTATTAACAAATCTTGTTTGTTTAAAAAGAAATGTTAAAACATCTCTCTTGTGACATTGCCAAGTTATCTATATCCCTCTGCTTCCAGTCTTTATGCTAATTACTTTATTTCCCAAATGTCAAACTATTCTTGTAAAGCAAAAGTAGTGTTGTTTTTATCTATTCCATTTAGCCTATGCCATGTCTTGTTTGCAGATCAAAGTATAGATCCAGTATAATCTGCTGTTATGCCTGATGATACAGTGATTTGGGAATCACTGTATCGGGAGCATGTGTGTACATTACAGAGCTCTTTCTGAGCAGTTTTCTCAAGGACACAAAGACTGTAGTGTATATGAGGAATGGAAGCAGACATGGGGAGTGTGGGTAAGGAGCCAGAAACACTCCAAAAATGTTTTAAAATGTAATTAGAAGGTATAGTAGCACACAAAAAGATAGCCTCACCTGCATTAGGACCCCTGAACCATTTAAGACCAGTACAATCAGTGCCAAAGGCACTGGGTAAAGAGGAAAAAATTAAAAGAGGAGAGGAGTTAGATAAAGACATTGGTGCAGGGCCATTCTGCTTGAGGCAGGTTGCATTGGTAGAGAAGGCAAACACGTGTCTGAGAGTTTCAGGTGGCAGGAGATGGTACTCAGAGCCTGTACATGCACAAGCCCTCTTTGTCAGAGCCCAGTCCCAGTCCACGGGGCCCCTGACCACCCCTCACCTTGAAACACGACACGGGTGCATGCGGGAGGGGTCGTTACGCCAAGGAGGCAAATAAGGCCACATTTGCAGGAAGCCCAGCAATCAGGTTGGCGCGAGTGCATGCATTTGAGTTTGAGTGTGACTCAGAGATGTTGAAAGCTCTGAATAGGTTTTATTCTGATCATCAGGTCATCACTTACTTGGCGTTGGAAACAAGAACAATTGACAAATTATCAAATTTGGAAGGCTTCACAGATAAAATAACTGCTGTAATTAATTTGAACTACTTATTGCATTCGTTGCAGAGGTCATACAGTTACAGAGGAATTTAAATGGATGAAGCTAATTCAATTAACTACTTGTGGGGAAAACTCATTTGGATGCCTTTGGGGCATTTTCAGTCACTACTGTATTAGAGATACCAGTTACCAGTCAAATGAAATTAATTCTTTGCATGCTCATAGATGCTATTGGTGGCATACAGACATCATTGTAAAAACTCTCCATAAATCTAATCTTGGTTGACTGGCCTGGCCAAGACCCAGAGGACTTCTCACAATGATGTGCTCCAGGTGAAACACAGCTAGAGGTTTAAGGTTCAAAGACAACGTATGGACCAGGACGAGCTGTTACCACCGCAGGACACTTCTTGCCAGACACCAATTACTCTCGAATCTCAAACATAAAGATACACATACAAACATGCCCACAAAAGCTCACAACCCCTCAGCACACAAGGAGTCATGAGGGGGCAAACACATGTTGAAGCACTGCATGGGGAAGGTGGGTCCACCCCCTTCCCTCTACCCACATACAGTAAACATACAAGCTGTCTAGTTAGTGTTTTATTTCCCTTTAAATACTGGTCAAATGTATAGCTTGATGCTAGAGTCTTTGTGAACAACCCTCCACCAACACCAAAACCACCACTTCAGGGAACAAGCCAGACCAACCCAGACCTGTTTGATTCTAGATCAACTTCACCTCCAGAGATAAAATGCTCCGAGCAACAAATCCAATCAAAACCTTACACAGAAAGCACATGTGAGAAAGAGACAAAGAGAAAAGAGGGAGAGGGAGACATGAGGGGGGGTATAGCTAGAGCGATTGCTGAACATCTTTTGTGTCAGAGAATAAAGCATTAAGCGTGGCAGCACAGACTCCAGCTGTAGCAGCACAGCGAAAAAAAACAAAAACCCTCTCTATTTCTACTTCTACCTGAAAAGACTTTTTGGTGAAAGCTACACTGATCATCCAAAACCCTGATAAATAAGGTTCACTTCCTAGCTTGTGAATGTGTGTGAGACAGAGAGTGAACAAGAGCGCCTGTCTCCTTTGTGTCTATCAGGAGTCTCAGACTGCCAGACGTAAGCCTGTCTGCGCTGGTATAGCACACGCTCTCTTGCCGGCATCCACTCATCCATACTACAAGCAGCAGCAGAGCATAGCCTCATTTTTTCACTGTCTTCTCTTTCCATGAACGCTCACTCAAATTCTCAACAAGGCTTAAGAAGGGAAAGAATAACAATACTGGCTGGTCCTAAAATTTGGCAACAAAGAAGTGTTACCAGCCAGTCACCCAGCAACAATTTAGGCAGGAAAAAAAAATCTCCAAACAAAGAGCCATCCGCTGGGCGAAGGCACAGTCCCCTCACCTTTAAGTTGTTCCGACCTGGAGGAGGCCAGTAATCCAAAGGTGACCCCCAAGAGAAGCGTCCACATCCTGGGTAAAGTGTCAGGCAATGGCTGGGTGAGTAGCTGGGAGTAAAGGTGTGTAACAGTTCTCCTGTGGTCCTGTCTTCCCTCTGCCAGGAGTGACTGGCGGTTTGCGTGTGGTTGTGTGCGTGTGTGTTTGTCTTTCTGTGTGTGTGTGTGTGTGTGTGAAAGAGAGATAGTGAATGAGTGAGAGAGAAGTAGAAAAAGAGAGAGCGAGAGAAGAAACCTGTCACTGTGGAGGGAGCTGCTGTGTGTGTCTGGTAGCTGCTGGAACTGACTCAGACTTTGCCCCAACTTTTCTATTCTCTGTGCGAAAGACACAGAGGCTAGTGGCACACACGCAGAAGAGGAAGAGCGGTTCATGTAAGCACACACCCTTCTGCCTCTCCCACACTTGCCCCACCTCCCCTACCGCCCCACCTCACACAGCCTCTCTTTTCCTCTCTTGCTCTCTCTTCCCTCTTCTTGCCTCTACAGTTTGGAACGGTTAAACGAAGGTGATTTCTCCTTCTGTCTGGCTGCTTATCCTTGTCTTCCTCCTTCCCTGCTCTCTCTCTCCACAGCCCCAAACCCCACCCCCTCCTCTTTTCATGTTCCTGACAGCAACAGTTTCTGAGAGCCCATCGGGTCTTTTGTTCAATTCTCCATTTTCAATGAATTCGATTTTCTTGTCTCCGCTCCCTTGCGCTCTCTGTCTTTCTCCCTGGCTGTCTGTGTCTGTGTGATCCTGTACCACCAATGAAATGAGGTCCCATCAATTTTGCAAAGACACACCTCACCTTCAAGTTTTTATAAATCCAAAACAATGATAGAAAACTCTGAAATGTTGCACACATTTCTCTTCTGTTTTTACCTACCTTGATGTCATGCACTGATTGGCCAACATAAGAAAATTCATCAGAATAAATTAGTTTAAGATGCAAAAGCAATTTATTTAAACCTCTGTGTATTATATTGACAAAAATGATGCTCATGAAAACCTGTTCAAGTTACCCTTCCAGCTAACGAGCCCCCCTGTATAGAACCATGAAAAATGCTAACAGCAATATCTCAACAACCAGAGTATCTTCCTCCTCCATCATGAGAAACTTGCCTCACTTTGCTCAGGTCTAACCTTTCACTTGACCAGGTGAGGGATGGGGTCATCTCAGGTTTCCAGAATCTCCCAGATGACAACATATCTTGTATTTTTTGCATGGGTTTGTGCAACATCATAAGAATGCATGACTGCTGATCTGTAATTCTGTGACTTCTTAACTGGAAACTTCTTACACACTTCAGCTGTGAAACGCATGAAGTGTAAATTAACAACATTGGGAGACAGTCGTGCTAGCTATAATAAGCTATACTGTACTGAGGCACAATAGTGCATTGAGCTAAATGCTAATGTCAACATTCTCAAAATGACAACGCACAACATTTGAGCCATTGTGCCAAGCAACTACAGGCAGCCAACGGGCCCCAATGTGAGTTAGCTCATATGGGACCCGCTGCAGTTTTGCCCTTTGGGGCCACCATAAGGATTTTCTGTGGGTGTTTTGGAAAAATTCACCTGGCGATGACACTAAATGAAAAGTTATAAGGTATCACTAAAATGATTACAGCCTTGCCCTAGTTGCAAAAATACCAGAATACACCTGAACACAAAGACTGCCATCAGAACCACAAACATAATTCCCATCACACAGCTAAAAATGATCAACAATGTACTACCAGTGGATAACTAGGACTAGCCCGTAAACTTCCCTTTACTGACCTCTGGTTTGGGGGAAACCACTGATTAGAGGAACTGGTCAAGTGGTTTCACAAGTGGCATTAATCATTCCACACTGACTGTTGGCTATGATTTCACACAGATTAACATACATTTACCTTTGTTGATGACACCCACTCATGATTTCACACAAGAAGTAAAGGTCAAAAAGAAAGTATCAGAGAATGATCCACACCTCTTACCCTACTAAGATTAGTCACCTCCTGTTTTAGCAGTTACTATAGTAACAACAAAGAAACTTGCAAATTCACAATGAGACATGAGACAAACCATGTGAGGTTGTATTTGGTTCATGGTTCATGTTAACCCCATTGAATTCGTCTCATGCATGACGTGCTACATATATAAAGTTTGCCTTGCCTGTGGTGATTAATATGTTTTCTGTGATATGAAGACTAATGTCTAAATTCTTATAACAGTGATTTATAGTAAAATAAAACTGAAAAACAGTGAGCATGAAATCTAGATAGATAATAAAAAATAGAGTGTAAGCGAAAGAGGAAGAAACAATGAGTGACAGAGAGACTCTGAAGACAGATGATTATTCAGCTTGAGTTAATTTCCCTCTCAGAACAATGTCTGTCCTAGTTTCTCTCTCTGGAGAAACAACATTGACACAAACTGCAAAGACGATCTACTTCTTTAATGAATAGTTGGGTCAATGTGTAACATTTGCGGGGAATGATAAATCCCTTTTCAAACAGCTGAACATACACACTGTCCCATGTAGGCTAGACTTAAAAAAAAAAAGAAAAAGAGAGAACACTAGAGCACAACGGAATGCACCAAACTCTCAATCACTGTCACTCTATAGAAGTAAAAAAAACTTGGTCACCTTAGTTGAACTCCTCATGTTTAAGAGCTTGTGTGAACATGAACGTGACCTCATTTAAGTCTAAAGCAGCTTTTACAGAAAAATAACCAAACTGTTTAAAACACATTTGCAGTAGTGTGGATGTAGCCCAAGGCTCAGGGGTTATTATGTTGTTGTATTTGCTGTATGACGTTAAAGCAGCACAGCAGCAAAGAAAAACACTGAAGGTGAACAGCTGTATACTGGGCACGACTAAACCCTAAATTAAACATCAGACTGCTGAGTCAGCCAATACACATCCAGCAAAAAAAAAAAAATTTCCATGATGGTTACTCAGTGAGGACACACGTACACTCTCATCAGACGTCCTTGTGGTTGGGAATCCTTGTGGTAATAGCTGACTAATGGCACCTCCTCAGCATTCCTGTTAAGCAACGTGCCTTTTTCCTTTTCCTCCGACCAGCGCAGTCCCTGGAATGCGACTAGAAGAGATTGCAAGATGTCCATATACGTACAGAGCAGCGAGCTGAAATCCACCATTGTCTAAATATCCAGTGAATATGAATGTTTGCACAGATGTGGCGTAATGAGGGAACTATTGATGTACAGCTACTGTTGCAGACTATTCATGTAAAATATCAGCTGGTGTTGGCCAAGTTTTTATCTGATCCACCTTTTGATCTCTTGAGATGTTTGAGGCAGATGTTAGTGTCGACTTCCTGTTCCTACTTAATGTTAACTGAAACTACTGAGAGACAGTATTCAGTAATCTATGGTGCTGGAGGTCTCTGAGGAGGTGAGGGAGGTTTCCAGGAGTGTGTCCTTGTTGTGTATCTTTGGCCAATGGATGAGTGCTGCCTCACCCACCAGTGTCTCAGGCTGATTGAGCTATCCTGGCGTCATGGGAGCATGACTGGAGTGCTTCAAAAGGCTGGGCTTTGTGCAACGACAACAAAGAAAGGGCCTTGCTTGTGTTTGGGTGCTGGGACCGCAGAGCGGGTGTGTTTGGACAGTGAGTGTCACAGAGTGCTGTATAGTCATCTGGAATGTTCTGTGTCATCCCCAATCTGGGTCGTACTCAGCCTGGTGATTATAAACCACAGTAATCTTACAGGTGAAATATTTGCGGATGCCACTGTGTTTCTGGTTAATTTACATTTGCTTCCTTTCAGAACTCTCAAACAGGATGCCTTAAGTTGAGCGGCAGGGAAAGCTCTTCTCAGAAATGACATGAAGGTCTAAATGTGGTATACCTCAAAAAACGGAAGTGGAAGTGGAAGTGGAACGAAAATGTGTTAAAAGATGATTGAATAGAGAAGTGCTGGTAGTAAGGGAAAATGGGGAGACCAGAGGAAATCCTGTCCACAATGGTTGAACAAACTTGACCGTGAGATAATGTGGATGAGAGCAAGCCTCTGACCAACACTGGCGATCATTCACAAAGCCTGTTCACACAGGAAAATGTGAATCCGTGTGTGTGTGTGTGTGTGTGTGAGTGAAAGAGAAAGAGACAGAGAGGAACTCCTGAGAGGCAAAACAGACTAAAATGGTTCATTACTGGATGATACAACCATCAAGTTAATTTTACAAGTGGGCAAATTATTCATCATCAATCCCTATTTTATCAATGTTGCCTTCCTTGACAAGACAGATACATTCATTATTCATTTGAATGCCTAAGAAAATTAAATACACTAATGGTTCCAAGCTTTGATGCAACACAGTAGGACTGGGAGGGGATGGATGGAGGCTTAGGAAAAGGGTGGGGTGCATACAAGGGGACACTGATCAGTAGCAGAGTGGTTAGAGCACCTGATACAATAGACTAATACCGACTACTAATACAGGAGAACAGCACCACAGTCCCTCTGTACTTTTCTTTTGGGCAATCAAGAGGTGCTTCCAGCCCCTCATTGGATGTGTAGTCAAAACCCCTCCGCCATGGAATTCAGTCATTCCTACCACTTCTGCTATTTGGACCAACACTTTCATCAGATATATCTGAAGGACATCCAAATATCAGCACAACAGAAGCGCCCACTCGCCCACTTTGGTCTCCATAGCAACTGCCTCCATCCCTCTGCACCATGCTGTGTGTCCATAAGTCTGACCTACACGCTGGCCTGAGCCCCCGCACTCTCTTGAAGACCTTGCACACAGTTCATCAAAACCTCTGTGGGAACAAATCAGATTCCTTCCGTCTGGCGTCTCTCTTATCCAGCTGTTACACATAACAAGATTGCTGGGCCGAGATTTGTGGGCAGCAGTCAGAGAAGTAAATGTCACACTGTGACAGGAAAGCCAAGGAAATGTCAGAATCTGTTCTGCTGCATATGCAGGGCTGATATTTGGAAGGGCATTGTTCGATCTGCTTTGCTTAAAACAGTTCCAGCTGTTGTCAAACTGACAGCAAAATGCAATATAGCATGAAGATCTAGTAAAGGAACATGATTTCACCATCTTGACATACAGTACCAACAAAAGGCACATTCAAAGAGAAAAACTAAGATATTGCATCAACAGCAAGAATAGTCCACTTTTTTAGAAATATTAGGCCTGAAGGAAATTGCATTGCAATGACACAAGGAGGCTTTGTCCCAACACACAAGATCATGAGAAAACATTTCTAAAAGAAATGTACACGTGATTATCATCGCTATCACTGAGCATTTCAACAGTTTTATGGGTTTTCTGCCATGGTAACAGACCTGCTGTCTTATCTATGGATGCAAAAAAACACAAGAAAGCTAGACAGTGTTTATACAAATGTGTTTAACGTCCTGTCATATTACCATGTGATCTTGTGCTTTGAAGACAGCTTTCACGTTGGTTTTGCCTTCTTAAGAAGTTGTGTCAATTTCTGCATTTGATTTGATCTCAGGTTGATCCGTGAAACTACTGTATCTCTTCCCAGCAGCTGGTGAACTTGCACACAGATAAATGTTGTGCAATGTAAACAATGCAGTTGGCTTTTGTACACGGCTCACCAAGCAGTAACACATATATTCAATAAAGAGGAGATAACTGGAAGAAAGTCTGGCTAAGACTGAGAGGTGACGTCAGATTAAGGAATATGGCCTCCAATGTGATGTAATATAATAAACCAGTTAAAATGTAAAAAAATTTACAGTTTGCAAATATAAAAAACCTAAATGATTTTGATGATTGATAATTGCTAGAAATTCAAAGAGGTATGAAGGTATGTTTATAGTGACATTTCATGCTCATGAAATCACAAACAAGGAGAACGATATGTGCACATCACAGACTCTCTACACAGTGCTGTATGGTGATGAGTTTACGTTAAAGGGCACTGATTTATCCTCTCCTCACTTTTTATTTGAGTTTACCCTCCATCACCGTGGTAACTAGCACTGTGGCAGGTATATGTGTGTCTGCAAATGGCTAGCCGAACAGTAGGCATACTACAGAAAACAGCTGGGCTGTGCCATATGCCTGGATGCCCCCCGTCCCCTGCCTGAATGTCTCCCTCAATGCAGAATGCACACATCTCCATCGGACACCACCGCAACCACAGAACAAAATGTCATTGAGTGGCTGTTTAGTGGGTGAAGAGGTCAAGTAAAAGCAGAACAGAAAAAGGTAGTTATTGGAGCTAATATCAGACTGTGATTTTCACTACAGTTTTGAACCTAACTATTAAATATTAATGTAGTTCCTGTACCTCCATTAAACTGCTAGCTGCACAATCCACAACTCACCTTAGGTCATTTATTTTTTGAATAAGAAATGTAGAAAACCCACCTTGTAAATCAGTTAATGCAGCCATGTCTTAAAAATCAGGGTCTCTGCATAGTCAAACTACATTAACTGCACCCATATTTTCATTGTAGATGCTGCCCTTGAAGCAGTATGTGTAAAACGGAAATTTAAGTGAGAGACAAGAGGAAGTGTGAGATCACAGATCGCTTCTTCCTTCATTGCAAATAACAATACCACACCCTGCTTACACATATCTAGGATAAGCTCTGCCTGACTGGTGCTGATACATAAGTAAACAGCTGTTCTGCCGACGCTTACAGCAAAGATAAACATCTGCCAGTAGAGGCTGACCTGCATACTCAGGCCAGCAAATTATCCTAATTGGCTTCAATGAATTAAATGTTATGTAATCTCTTTAGATTCTAATTAAACAGAAACAGACAGACAGTGTGTGGTTTCCCTGGTAGCTGTGCAACATCACAAAGGTGGGGAGAAACATGTTCTAATGAGCCGCACAGACACTTCAAGGTTGAACAATGTGTTTTATTGGCATCTAAGGAAACCAAATGTTGTATACACGTGGAGTTTTCTGGGATGTCACGAAGATCTTAAATTTTTTGATGTAACAGGAAATGGTTCATGTTGGTTCTTACCCTTATTGGAAACTGCATTGACACTGATGTTCAGTAATAAATATGTTTGATAAATGAACATAGTACCATTTGCAAGTATGTTAATAATGACACAGAGTGGATCCACTGGGACTGAAAAATAAAACTTAAACTGGAATAACCACTTTATATATATACATTCCCCCCCCCTTTCAGTATGTGGGATGAACCATGGTGACATTTGGAACCACTGCTAGAATCCTCTACCACTCCAGCAAAACCCCAAGTGAACTCCTCCATCACAAAGCCTGGTGATTATCTGTCAGAACAGAAGTTTATACCATGTACAAGCCTACTTTGTAAGCCATAATACAAGCTTCAATTGAAATCAACTTTTTTTTAAGGCTCCCTGCCTGTGAAAGCACAAGACAGGCTTTGTCATGCAGGTGTTGACTTGCTTTGTCTTTCCAAATCACTTTCAAACAGCTATCTGACTTTGTTTGTCAGGCTAGGGCCATGCGTTGCGGCTGTTCTAGGTTGGCGCGAAATTTATCTAAAAACCGGGACGCTAATTCGTCATCCACCAGTCGTCCGTCACTGGACAGTGTAACTGTCATCAGCTGCTGGGTGCGCAGGGTCTGGTCATCTGTGCTCAGTCGCAACTCGGCCCTGGAGGTCCCGACAGCAAGGATACACGCCTGAGGAGGGTTGATGACAGCGCTGAAGCCACTGATACCGAACATCCCCAGGTTAGATATACTGCCACGAGAGAAATGGAGAAGAGAGGGAGGAAGGGATGGGAAGAGAGAAGAGACAGTACACACATTAAACCATCAGTGAAGCTCAGCAGGAGAGAACATGCATAAAAATTAACAAAGTGGACATGATGGTGATTCTCAAACCAGCTCATTAATGCAAAAAAGAACATTACCTCTTAGAGTGAGTGATTTAATAATGAGATGGTGAATTAGGTATAGAAATCTAACTGGCTGTGAACATCTTATTTTACAAAACAGGACACTGATCAGTAAAGATTAATACAGCAGCACCAGCCTCCAAATCGCTCCATAAATGTTGTGTAAGGTGAGCAAGACTGACCCGAGGCCAGTTTGCCTTACTGAGAATTGTCGCTCAGGGGGATGGAAAAATGAACAGAGGAAGGGCGTACGCGTATATCCTCAGGAGAACAAAGAGTGCTGCATCTCTATAGGAATTCATCGCTCCTGCCTGACACAGTAACCCCATTAATGTCTAAATGACACCATTAATTCTAATGAGTTGGAAAGCCTCCCTTCCACTTTTCTGTAATTGACAGCACAGTAACTGATGGTACTTGTCGCCCAAGACCACATTCAGTTCAGGCCTGCATGAAATGTAGAATATGCATAATATATCTGTGAAACCGGATTTAAATCATAATAGCGGAAATTTATGATGGCTATCTTATCGCTGAGCTACAAAGGAAACTGTGAGATAGAAATAGGTGTTATAAGAAGGGCCACTGTTTGCACACATAAAAAAAAAAATTTGAATTTAGAAAATTGACAGAGTTATAAGAAAGCAAAGAGTGGAAAATAATAATATAATGTCACTTTCTATGTGGCTCTTCTTTATCCAAGAGATGTATGTTACACTTACCTGAATGAGCCTCCCTGGTACTCCTCAGGTAGAAGTTTCCCATCCCGAGCCTTCTGGGCCAGTGCCTATGGAAACATTAGACATCACAAACTCAACTTAGTGTCCGAGAAGAAAAGATCCAAGCTGGTTCTTATACAGGATTCATAGTGATAAACAAATGCACACATGCTCTGTGACATATTTGAATATATATACAAAATCCTGTAGTAGTAATTTGGTGATCCTGTGAAGTATCTCAACAGTAGATGTTGAGATACTTCACAGGATAAACGAAAACCCTGACCTGCTGGTGGCTCTACAGGAAAAGGCTGGTGATCACCAAATTCATTAAAATTCACCCTCGGGGGACCATGATTATCTGTACAATATTTCATGGGAATCAATTCAGTAGTTGTTGAGATATTTCAATCTGGACCAAAGTGGTGGGGTAACCGACAATGCCGTCCAAAGAGCCTTGCCGCTAACTTAGCTGAAAAACTAAACCATGTGTATACTAACTAGCCACAAAATACTTCTATTTTAGACAAACTTCTTATCCAGAGCAATTCTCTTAAAGTGTTGAAAGCCTTTCAGTGACAGTTTTATACCATTATACCATATTGGTGAAAGGCAACAGGGGCCAATTTTCTAATATCATGTTAAAAGAACATTTTTAAATGTCTAATATCAAGCAATGGAAACTATCAGACTGTGCATTGCTAAAACGTAGAAGCTGAGACATCTGGCGAGGAAAACTAACACATTATTGCAGCCAGGTTCTGTGAATTCATGTTCTCTCAGAGCATGAATGAGAGTGAAAACACAACGCAACCGTTAATAAAAAACTAAGTCCGTTGATGGTATTGCCTCTGGTGTAAGAAGTCTATGAATACTTCCTGTGATTCTCTAAACAAACACAGTTGTACCACAGATCACGTACGAGCTTTGTAATCTGTACAGGCTACATTATACTACAGACCTGGCTGTAATAACAAGTAGGCTACTGCTGAAAATATATTGCTAAATGCATCTTTTCCAAACTATTTCTCTCAGTTAGGTTGAGACCACTGGATGGCCACCATCTCCTTATTCAACATGAACTTTACTTAAATGGAAATGTACTTAAAGGTTAATGCAGGCACACAACCAACACAGAAAGTCCAGTATGAGTCACAGGATCATGAGAGACAGCGGGAGATGGTGGGCACATTTAAGATAAGAGCTCTAAGTACAAAAACACTGATGTTCCACTCCATCACATAAATAACCAGCAGCGACCTCTCTATGCTTCATTCAAACCACATTTTAATTTGAGACCAATAGGACTTGCAAATGTAGATCTAACTCAAAGCAGCAGCAAAATTAAAATGAATTGCAGTGGGTGGCAAAGCACATTTTGAAGGCTTAAGTGGACTGAGATGTCCGCAGGGTTCTTGCCCATGCTTTATAGTGGCTGCTGTGTGTACATGTGCACTAGCAATCTTACGTTTTCATCAAGTGATTTGATTGCTAAGCACCAACAGACAAATTATTTAAATCAAAATTGTTTAATAAAGACAGCATACAAAAAAATGCAGCACACCAACTATCTTTTCCTCTTGGGCTCACCATAGGGGCAAACTAATGTTACGAACACTGCACTTCAAAAGAATAGCGCATATAAATAATATGAATAAAACAATTGTTTTTGTTGTTTTCAAATTGTAAATAGATCATGAAGACTACTAATCTGAACGACCACATGTTGAGGCAACACATTATTTCTATCAGCACTAAAGCACCATATTCAAAGCTAGTCCTGCTAAAACGTACAGTGAAGCATTAGTGCACGGAGCTGTCTGCCCAGACAAACACCTCATGAGATGAAACAATTGCATCTATTGCAAGGTCTGTTTGCATGGTCGTTACAGCATACTCATACATGCTGGAATTGAAGTATGTCTAACACCTAATTACACACCCACTCCCTCTCACAACAGCTCTCACGGACACTCAGACATACTGTGTTATACCCCAAAAACTACAGCACACATTCTCACCCCTGCCAAGTTGAAACTGGTACTGTCACTAATAATATTACTGCTACTGAGACTGAAATGTGATATCAACACTGTTCAGGCTAACATTGTGTCATAAGGTTAAAAAGCAGTCTTCCAACACTGTCGACATCACTGTTATACGCAAACAGTCATGAGTCTTCCACATTTGTTGAATCAGACATCATATCTTCACTGAAACATAACAGACAAATATGAGCCCTGCAGTCAGGAATATTACAGCAGGTTACTGCTGGTGAGAGACTTTACATTCATTACCCTCATGTTAAGAAACTCATCTATTTGTGTGTTTAATGAGAAAAAGTGTATGTGTCAGATTTTGAGAGCATCTTTGTGTTTGTGAATAAATGCCTGTCCCCAGATGCTGACTATGAGCAGGAGAAAGACCTATCAATTATTGCTTTGTACTCCATATCTGTTGCCAGTGACTGCTGAGACCAGCAACCTAACAACCCAAAAATCAAACTATCCCAAACAGAATCAGTTATCTTCAGATCTATCCAGTTGGTCTGACATTGCCATTTCTACTCTACATGATCCAATGGACAAGACTACTTTGTATGCAACCAAGTTCTGTCCTGAAGGCTAAAATAACTACAGATACTCAAAGAGCTTGTTTTCCCATACAGTTGGGCTGTAGTCAAGTCTCATCTCCCTTTTCTATTCCCACGTACAAATCAACAGAAAAACTCTGTCTCACACTGAACACCCACACAACTTGAGGTCATTATCTACCAACAGCAAATCGAGCATGAGAAAAATACCCTTGCAAGAAGGCTTTAGGAGACTCCTACAACAACTTACTTCATAACACATTCTAACATAATGGTTTGTAATGTTTACTTATCTTTAATTCTTCTTACCCCTGTGACTTTTACCTTAGCATTAGTTGAGATCTCCTGGACTCCTTTGTTTGCAGCATCCTTGATGATGGGGGTAATGAGGCCTTTGTCTGTCGCCACTGCGATTGAAATGTGAATTGAATCGAGTGCACGGGGTCCATCACCAGACCAGGTCACATTCACCTCTGGCATCTCCTAGGATAGAAAAAGTCAGAGGTCAGCCCAGGTCAAGACAGATAATAACAGGAAAAAATAACTGGACAAATAGAGACAAAATGCCTTCCTAATTTGATTACACGGTGCTTCCCAGCAGTTCATGAGTGTGGAGAAGCAAATCAAAGTCTGATACAATTCCAGAAATATAATGGTCTATAATATCACCTGTAGCATGCAAGGGATCAACAGTAAACAAAAAAAGGCATTATATGACAGTAAATGTGAGAAACGCATTATTCAATTTGGTGGTGAATCTTTACAATTGCTATCAAGCAAGCATATCTAAAAACAGATTTACTGTATTTATTAACACACTGTGGGTATCTGTAAATTAATAATCAGAGGATTTTTAATGAATTTGATCTTGATGATCTGCTGTGCCTTAACAACCTCAGTAACAAAATATTAGCTGTCATTTTTCACAGCATATTTATGTTAAATTGTTGCGGTATTAACACAGAAAAATGTAATCTGCCCACAAAATGTACAGTGGAACACCACCACTTTATCAAAAAAGGTGCCACAAAATTGGCCTCAGGAGCCACTTCCTGATGTACTTGCCAATTTCCTGATTTTATAGTGTTACACAAAATAATCACATTTCTCAGTTTAATGCAGATGCCAATCCAAAGAGGTATTCTGGCCATGTGAGACATTGTACTAACAGTAAAACACATTGTCTGGACTATGAGAGAGCCACGTGGTGCTTTGGGCATTTCACACTCACATTGACTGGGAAATGTACATTTTTATGTTCCACATTCCTCACATTTACTGTAACACCAGCACCAGCCAGCCAGGTTTCTCCGCTACTGCTTGGTTTTCATATAGCAGTCTGTCATACCATATCTTCCTGCAGTGTGCATAGTGCAAGGCTGAGCTCCCACGACATCTGGCACATGTTACTGCTTATGGTCAACACAAATTCAGTGAAGCACATACAGTATTCCCTGATAAGTAACAAAGATAAGTAGTTGATAAGCAATGCTGTTCTTATCAGATGCTGTTGAGACACACATGGCTACAATAACCAAATTACCAGAGGTAATCTATTTTTAGTCTCCATTTCCCTCCACACATTCCTCAAATCATCATCAATCAGTATCTTTCTCTACGGTCTTTTTTATTTTGAAAAAGAAAAATATTAAATCCCTGTAAACATACATTTCTGAGATTTTGGTCCCTCAATTTGTGTTTTCTAAAAGTGCTCACGGAGATGGATGGTTTAAGACTTTCCTCAGAATGTCCATCGACTGACATAAGAGAGAACAAAATTACAGAAGTCTATATTTAGTCTCGTCTTATAATGGCAAGTCATATGCTATTAGTTGATTCACCATCTGAATAAGTTAGCAACAAAACAAATAGAGAAACCTAGTTACAGAAGTAAAATAGATTGTAAAACTTAGTAACTGAAGGATGTTACCTCGGAAACTATATACAGTATTAAATATCTGATACTTCATATAAGTTAAATAACCGTCTGTATTATACATATACATATTGTTAGGGGATGAACAAACAAAGAAACAGATTAAAGGAACAAATCACAACAAAGAAGTGGTTCTGAACAATACTTACTTTAAGTGTAACAGCAGCTGCCTTGATAATGAAATCATTAACAGATACTTTGATTTGTTCTGAAAAGACAAAGAAGAAGCAGCCTGTGAGCCTGATTCAAGCTATAATGAGAATCAACACAAGTCATTTCTTATCACCATGATTAAGGCTGTGAGATGGCTGGACAGCCAATAAGAGGTGGTCCTAACCACCTAGGTAGGGCCAAACACAAATATGGGATGACAACACATGGACAAGTATTATATACAAGACCACAGGTGATACTACACTACACAAAAAATATCCTATATCTTGTTGACCAGCTGATCAGAATCAGTCCCTCTATATGACTCAGTCACTATCATTTGCTCCACTCCCATCTCCTTGTGTGACAACAGTGGGCCACGCAGGCTTGGCCTGCTATCACTGCCAACTTTTACTAGTGTCCATTAGTGCGGTACCAGACAGTTATGAATGCTGTGAGCGGGATGATTAACGAGCTCACCGTGAAATCGCACTGCCCCTGAACAATGAGGGTCCGCAAAAACAACCGGGGAGAGAGAATCCCTCAGTACACACACAACCTTGCTAATGGGTCTGGAATGGCCATCCCATTTCCTCCATCACAGAGACAGGACCCAGAGAGATTTACTGTTTGTTTGACAGCTTGGCAAAGTTAAGCTAAATAAAGCCAATTACGTGATACTGTGTGGAACTAAATGTTTAAAAATAGGAAATTGACAAAGGAGTCTTGCTATTGACAAAGGAGTCTTGCTATGTCAACATGAATAGAAAAATGGCAAAATAATAAAGTAAACATAGGTCACATTTTAGGAATCCATTAAAAGCAGCCGTTAAGGAGAAATCTTTTCTTGGCTGAATGTAGCACAATGCTGAAAAATGACTGTTGTGACACATGAACAACGTTCCCTTTCTCTGGTTGTGGCGTAAGCCTCCCTTCACCTCAAACACACACACATCCTGATGAGTGAGGCACAAGAAGCTGCGGTCAGCTCAATAACAGTCTCTAGGGAAGGCTGTGAGCCTGAGAAAGTAAACGAGCAGCTTGCCAAAACATGAGGAAGACACTGTTAGATCCTGCTAGAATTTTATTTATTATGTATTATTATACCAGGCTCAATGCATCCATACAGTACATACCTTACTGATACTGGATGGATGGACCGAGCTCTTTTCCTCTAGCTTATATTGCGCTCACATATATCCTTTTCTCCAGAAGCCTTGAATACTTATGAGAAAAACTACACCAAAAAGCCAAATACTCTTTGAACCAGAGAGAACTGATTACTCTGGTAGTGTACTGTATGTAAGCACAAAGGAACAACTATATAAATAAAACCTCACTGGTATGAATGAAAACAGCTTCCATATGTACCACATTATGTCACTGAACTAGTAAGCAATTTCTAGTTAGCAGAGGCAGCTAGATCTCTCACATTGGTTAAATGTGAGAGATTATAGATTACAGTTATTTGCTTTCTGTATGACTAATTGTGGGTGTCTTATCAAGATATGATGAGCATTACGTTGATGTTAAAGTTGTTGATGTGTGGTTTGAAGAAAGAGCAGGTCTGATCAGTGTCAGATATAGATGTTTTCAAGATCCCATAACTCACCATTCAGCCCTCGTGGGCTTCATCATCGGATTCTGCCATTTACCCCCCATTTATACCCACTTCATGACCCATAACATGCAAACCCACGCACACCATGCTGGGGTTATTCTTAGACACAGAAAAAAAAAATATATATATAGCGCAGCAAGGGAGGCCTCGCACGCAGAAAGCAAAAAAGGTATTCTGACTAGAGTCTGGATATTAAATAATTCTATTTGATACATTGTAGGGCTGTGTGTGTGTTGGTTTGAACCAGACGTACATGACTAACCTGACTGAGACGACATGTAGCAGAGCTTCTTTCAATGCAAAAGACTGTCCTCTTTGTCAAATGAGCAGTCATGTGAAAACTCTGAAATCCACATCTTCACGGAAAGGTTCCCTTCCAATTGTTACTGTCAGACATTCACTGAAGCACATGACTAACATGCGCACATAAAGAATAGTGCTAATGTGTACACACTCCCTCGAAGATTTGTGTTTTTACCTTTGGCCAAGTCTTTGCGGAGGTGCATGACAGCAGCCATGTCACAGTCCACTGAGGCATATGCATGGGGGATAGTGGTCTTGGATTGCGTTAGTCTTTGAGCAATCACACGGCGGACATTTGAGGCTGGGATCTCTGTGAAGGTGCCCTGAGGAGAAGAAGTAGAGGGAAGGGGAGGTAAATAATTGAATGAGCAGAAAAGGGCATTTTGTGAGTGATAGTCAGACATATCTCAGCTGCCATCATTCACTCCAAAAATGCATGGGATTAACAATGTAAAGACGCTATTGACAAGCTTGTTACAATGAGTTAATGAATGAAAAATGTGGAGAAAAAAAACTACATGCAGAAACAAGAACAAAAATGCAACTACAGTCATGGAATGCTCAAGACGATCATTCATCAATCCCATTAGGGCTGTGACAAATGCTAGAAGTTGGAAGATAGGTGCTTAAGTTCTAAGTGTGGCTGATGATATCGTGTATTATCTTAGCACTATCGCAAAACAGACGCGTGTATGTGTAAGAGAGAGACAGATAGTGTGAGGAGTGCTCACCGGTACTCCTGGTTTCCCTGGTACAGAGAGAGGAGGTATGTTGGGTCTGCTGCCTGGGGGTGGAGGGGTAGCTGTAGGGGTGGGGACAGGTCTCGGGGCAGCCTTAGCTGGTGTTGCTTTGGGGGCAGGAGACATCTTCAAGAGATTCAACGCATCTCTGTTAAAGTAAAAACAAACAGAAAAATGATATATGGGGGCATTCTTGTATATAGCAATTTAACTGCTTAGACCATTATAAATTAAATTACAAATGTATGAAACAAAACTGGCACAGCTTATGGAAGTTCAATAATGCATTATTCGCCCATATGCTCCCACTAGGCAAGCTTATAAGTAGCACGCTTCTAGTTTTATCTGGTTTGCATTTTTGTAAGGATTGTAGAGAGGGGTAACTTTCGGTTATCCTCCAGTGGATGGGCGTCATGAGAATCATTTACTAGTCACAAACAAACCCCGTCAGGGTAAGGCCAGGCAGGATCAGGTGTCAGCTGCAGCAAGGGACAAGCTTATTCAAAACCTTGGCTTCATTATCCTTCCCACTGGCATGGTGAGCCATGGACATCCCTACTTTTCACATGGCATCTTTTTCCTACCCAACTACAACACAACTGCACAAATGAATTGTTGGTATAGACACTTTGGGTTATGTTGCATAGCTAAAAGAGACACTTTCCTTCTCCAATAAGGGTGAATTCCCCACTTGAAGATCATCCCACAGCTAATCAGATATATTCTTTCTAACTTTAAGCTTACAAAAGAATCATTACTCTTTAATTGGAATTATATGAGTTACGATAGTGAAGATACTGCAGACTGCTACACTGAGTATTGATAGACAGGGAGAGGAGGAAGGTAAAGAAGGATGGAATCACAATTTACTGAAAGGTCTGCCCTGGATTTTTTTTGTCACCCATTCATTTTGGTCTTAGTAGCGAAAGAGGGGAGGGAGGGGGGCAGGTATCAGGTGTGTTTGCTTGAAGCTCTTTGGTTCCAGTTCAGTGCACTGGGGTCCACCTACCCACATGCATTCAGTCTTTTGTCTGGATCAGCTGCCTCTGACCTCACCATGTAGCCACAAGCAGTCTGGACCCCACAGCTATTTTCTTCTTGTCCTTCTCCGAGCTGCATCTTTTTATTTCCTCTAGCACACTTGCACCACCCTTGCTCTCAGTGATAGGAGTGTTTGTTTTGGAAGGACTGAGGCAACTTGGAAATCCCCCAGCTAACCTGAGAGGACCGTATCAAGTGTTTAATGATTACACACCACCACATAAAAAAACTGAAAATGGAGCATATGTGACTTATAAATTCTGACACTAATCAGATTTAACAATATTACAAGTGAGATACACTGAAAAAATATATTTTTTAAAAAGGATCCAAAATGCTGAGTTGTGCAAAACCCACCTTATTATTCAGTAAGCATGCATTAAGATTATCCCATATAAATTCAAGGGGAAGACAAAACAGCAGCAGCCTACAGTGGCCACTTGACGATGACACCATAGATACCTTTTTGTGTAGCTGGTCGGCATGTGCTATTCCCACCAACCATTATACCGCTACCAACAGCCAAGGCAAAGGAGCCTCTAAAAAGGCTGGGAGAGGTTGACCAGAATATTAAAAAGGGAGCAGCGCTCACATGCACATTGGTGCGCGCACACATAAAATCAACACTAAATGTACTCAAAGGAATTAACTTTGTCTTCTACTGCCACCTAGGACACACTAAGATGGGAGAAAGGGTGTTGTAGTGATGCGAGCTGCTCTACTGGACTGATAGTGAAGTATGCCTTTATTTTTATGTATGAAAAAAAATTGTAAAATTATTGTGTTTCAAAGAAGACTATACTGTAGTCTGACTAGTAATTTTCTGTTAACGTTAAGAGAATATGCTGACTTCAGTAATGTCACTAGAGAAGCATCACACATAAACAGTAAGTAAACATCCAAATCACCACTTTACTTTTGAGGAAGTTGGCCCAGACTGAGGTAAAGTTTCATAGTGAAAGTGTTGCAGCAAGGAGATGTGCTTTTGAAACAACGGAACATTTACACAATGTAGTAATAGCCTCTATAAGGCAGTAACATTATTAAAAGTAACAGTTTAAATAGTAGTTAAATAATAATAGTTTAGATCAGCCTTTGGTACAAGTCTTTACTGTTTTACCTAAAACATACTGTATGTATGGTTTTTGAATAGGTTCTTTGTGTATTCTGATTCAGTGAATAATTTGAAGTAAAGTTTTAACTTCAGCTGAAGTGAAGCTCTGGTGCTGCACATACCAGATAACCAGGGATCAAGAAAAACCTCTCTTTCCTTAATGAATGCCTGTGTTGGTCAAGGTCAAACATGTCATTAAAAAAAACAAAACCTCTTTTGTGCTAGCCACCATTGCTATTTAACCCCTTTTTTGCCAATCACAGTACTAAACTTCTGTGCAGAAGGACATAGACTTGGATAATTCAAACTAATGAGCACTACCAAAATAACTGCTTGTAGCAAACAGTAACTCTTACTATTACATACACGCTTGCCACAAGAGCCTGTCAGCTTGAATGGGCTTCCTTGTTGACGTTTCAAATGAGTATCCTGCTTTAGCTAAAGTAACACTTAATGCTTAAGAAATTTAGAATGGTTACTTAGCAGTCCTTTATATACACAACATGAATTGAAGAGTCATCCCTCTCAAAGTACAAACAAACACTAGCGACATGGCCCATCGTGATGTAAGAATCCTTCAAATCTTGACCTGTTACTGTGTTAGTAACTGTTACTTGCCTTGTTAACTACTGTTGCTGTTTATGACAACGATGAAAGATAAAAGGAGAAAAAGTAGTCATAGAAATGTGTTTCTTTGTACCCAATCTGTATTTAGACCTTGCTACCGATTATGCAACGTGCTATGATCTCATCACTGGGTTGCGTGACTTCTGTTATTCATGCCCACTATAGAGGGGCCTCACTAGAGCAGAGGGTGGAATGGGAGGGGTACCTTTCCCTGGTTTCAGTCTTATCTGATGTGCCAAAGGACAAAGGATGGGAAATGGGGTCTATTCTGCCCTCTCTTGAAGGAGCTAAGCCAATGTGAAACTATTTTCTCCAAGGAGATTTGGTTTCCAACAAGAACAGAACTGTTCAGTTCACACAACATACCTATGCTGCAGCCTATATTACCTAGATCCAGATATTCTGTGACATCAAATTGAACATATCTAAAAGCCCAAAGACATTGGCTAAAAGGAATTGGCTAAATCAAACCAATTTAAAAAATTTTGTCATCAATTTCTACTCATTATGTCCCAGATATGAAAATTTTTCCACAAAAGTATGCTATGACACAATACGAGTCTTTAAGCCCACAACACCAGACTTTGCAGTCTGCAGAGCTTTAGTAAAAACATCATGTCCATTTAAAGATAACTGATAACTTACTGTCCTTCTATGGTTGGATAGGAAACGTTTGAAAAAATTCTTATTTGTTATTATATTGGCCACCCTCCATATTACAGATCTATTGGGAAGTTTTCACAATTAATACACATTTGTATCAATCAGTGTCCATTCCTGAAGATATGTATTCAGCACCTCCAAATGCACTAATTTTTTAAATAGAAAAGCCACATAAAATACACCTTTCATTCCCAAGCTAAGTTGTGCCTAACAAGTAAATATTTATAGTTCTTTCTGTCTGTGTGTCCAGCAAACTGTTTGGAACAGCACATCATTAAATTCAGGTGGGCCTTGCAGCAAAGATACACATTAGTCTTTCATCTGCTGCAGAACATCCCTCTGCTTTTCTCCAGCATCAAACCTTTCTGAAGACTTTCTGAGCTAATTAGCTAGCCTAAGTGTGAGTAAGGGAATTGGTAAGCCATTTAAAGTAAAGCAAAGTCCAACACATGGTTTAAAAACAGGAAAGTGAGAAATAATTCCAAATACAATACTTGAGATATAAGTAAAATTGTGTTACTAATTGAACCATTTCAGCTTCAAAACCTATAAATCATGTTGACACCCATGCAACACAGAGCATGGTTGTATGTATTAACCTAGACAATTAATTACAGCTTTATACCAAAGGAACAAGAGACAACTCCCTTCTTCTAGGAAACTTTGTAATCTGAGTTTTTATCGGTATTTTTTGTTGGCAGCATAGTCTACATACTTGGCACCAGGCTTTTGAGAAAAACACACACAAATGAGACACCTCAGCTGTAGTGTAAACACACTTGGTATTGGGATTTATAAAATGGCTGAGTGTTTGTAAAACACATAAATCATAGTGTTATTATAAATCCAGCTATAAATTAGCCTTTTTTGCTACATTTACAACAAGGTATGCAATTAAGAGGAAAGGCTCCGCTGATTTTGATATGATTATCATTCTTTAGCGTTTCCTTTATGAAGCGTCATATACATTTCTCCTTTACTGTCTAAGCGACACATCCCCAAAAACATATGGTCTGTGTTTCTATGGTCACCAGTGGGTTCTGGAGACTGGGTTGCTATGGCAACCAAAGTTGCTTAATGAGATTCCCCAGCAGGGTGTTAGGTGGGTAATGAGAGCATTCAATCAGGTCCCCACTGACAGCAGGTAGCCATTAGAGCTGTGTGTGTGTGTGTGTGTGTGTGTGTGTGTGTGTGTGTGTGTGCACGCGCGCATGCATGTGTGCGTACATGTGTGTTTACAGCTTTAAGTAGTGTAAATTCACCACATAACAGGATTAAAGCACCTGAAATGGTAACTACCTCTCAGTCACATTTTTTCACTTGTCTAGTCTTTCCCACATTTATTCACACTGCCTGCACTGTGGCTATGACCTGCCTTGGTCTGATTTACATTTCTTTCCTTCAGAGACACTGCAGGGTTATGATGGCCACAAGGGGACCCTTCCAATCTGTGCCCACTTTCTGTGTAAACAAAAGTCCCTGGCCAAATGTGAGACTAATTTAGTCATCTTGAAGTCTTGATCAGTTTAATTGATCACAACGATTCACAAAGCTCTAATGGTGCATATATATACATATAGCTCTTGATTTTTATAACCTCAGACTGGGTGTGTTAAGTAAGCAGGCAGGTTCGGTATTCGCATTAAGGAGGGTATACCTGACATGGAGTATGTAAAACCCATTTGTCCATACTCACTCCTTGGTGATAAGCCCTCTTGGTCCAGTGGGTGTGGCCAATTTGGGGTCTACACCATGGGTGTCCAGGATATGTCTTGCTGCTGGACTCAGACGTAACCTGGACAAGGAAGTGAGAGTAAGACATCATTTTACAATAGTTGCAGGTGAAGTTTATTCTTTTGCTTTAAAGGCCTAACATTATTCCTTGTGTATATCCTTCTAAAGATACTTCTGAAGTCTCAGAAAGAAACCCAATAAACCAAGGTCCACCAAAAGGTTATTTAAAGCATTTCAGTCTAGCTTTAGGATATACCACCTCGGTGTTAGTTTTACTTGACCTGACTGACTTAATAAAGTCCTTTCTCATACCTATATCCTAATAATCATGCTGCACAACAGAGCCACGTCTCATCTTTTACCCCTGTCCAGCTGGTGTAGCCAAAGTGCAAATCTGAATATGTGGATGGGCTCAGCATGAAATGTTTGCATAACAAATCGGCCCTGTTTGTTCTGTGGCAGCTCTTTTGCTTTCCACAAGAGTATTTATTGTGGAAAGACGGGTAGGAAGGATCTCACACAATTTGGAATGTGAACAGAGAAAGATTATCTTATTCAGTGTCTTAGATGGTGGCAGATACTGTAGATCTTGAAATTGCATGGCTGTATAACTGAACAAAAAGGGATGAGCTTTAGTCTCATGGATCTTTAGGCAAGGCAAGGAGAGTTTATTTATACAGCACCTTTCATACACAGATGCAATTCAAAGTGCTGTACAGAGACAAAGTCATGATTAAAAGGACAAAAAGAAAAAGCAATAGTTAAAACTATACAATAATAATTCAAACAAAAGGAAATGAAAATACATAAAAAGGCAGTTTTAAAAGATAAAATGAATTAAAAGGATAAAAAGAAAGCAATAGTTAAAACTAATCATAAATGAAAATACATAAAAAAGCAGTTTTAAAGATAAAATGTAGAATTGAAAAGCTACAGTGCAGATTAGCTTCCTGAAT
>JAVQJL010063479.1:0-14260 GCA_036024295.1 Nannoperca obscura | reverse complement strand
ATATATATATATATATATATATATATATATATATGTATTCGATATGTTGCACAATGAACAGAAACATTTAATTGCTTTCTTCAACCACTCTAACAGCTTCTCCTTCTCCTCCCAATAGTTCAAAACCCAAAGATAATTAATTTACTATAATAGAAGACAAGTGAAATTAATTAATTTTACTCAAATGAGAAAATGTACTGCTTTTACTTGTCCATTGACCAATTAATCGACTGATCATTGCCACTCTACTTCTCATTTTTGTCAACAAAGTATTCTTTAACGATACTTTTGTACAATGAATTCCTTTCTGAGACCAGTATTAACTCTTGTGTACAGAAATACACGTACAGGCACATTTCCTGCTAAAATACCAGTATGATGGGTAAAGAGTCACTGATTTTGATCATGATGGGATCCTCATGATGACTCTTGTGATCATTACTCTCATTTTCCTAGCATGTGCCTTTACATGGCTGTGGGGTTGTTGATCTTGCCCATGAAGAGGATGCTGCTGGTGGAGTTCTCCAGGATAAAAGCCAAGAAGGGTCTGTTGATTGTGACAGATTGTGGCAAACTGAGGAACATTACCTCGGCGGTGGTGACAGCTGTTGCCTCCGTTCCGATCTCAGTGACACTCAGCACAGCCTTGTGGGACACCTGTGGACAAAAAAGGAGAAGGCAGTCAAAGTCTAGTTTGAAATACGACGCAGGTTCAGGAAAAATGTTGAGGCTAAAGGGTCTTTATCAGCATCCTCTTCAGGTATATGTCAACATGTCACTATTGAGCTGTTGTTCCTGAACAGCTGCTCATGAAGTGGAGTAGGAATATTACCATGTTGCTCATAAAAACTTAAAACCCCATACCAAACTTAAGAAGAAATGTTTGTCTCTCCTACCTTTGAGACTTTGAGCTTAACCTCATCAGAAATGCCAGAGAAATCAGCATTGTCCTCAAAAGCATTGGTTATGCCCAATTCTTTCAGTGTGCTCTCCAAAAAAGCATCAGCAGATGCGGAGAACTTTGGCAGGAACAGATCCACATATCTAAGAAACATGGGACATCACCTGCGTCAGAATCACTGGAATATAAAGCTTGTTTAATTAGGGGTGTGCTAATCATATTTGTTGTTTAGCAAATACATCTAATCCAGGCAAGATTTTCTCAATCCCTAGTTCATCCAGGTTATGTTCATCCAGTCAGTGATCACTGTATGTTACCTCTTCAGATTCCAACATATGCCGAGGCATTCCTTTTGAATAACTACACTGTTCACTCTACAGCACACTTTATTTACAACAATGTAGGCGGATTCAAAAATAAATTAAATTCCTCTTACGTCCTGAAGAGTGAGTCTCGCCAATGCCTGATGTAGTCCTTGCTAATGTAGCTCTCCACCTCCTTCATCTTGCCTTGATCAGGCAGGACAATCATCATGGAGGTGTTGCCCTTGTAGGGCAGCATGATGACGGTGGTGTGGTTGTCATTGTCCCAGTATGTGTCGTAGTAACCCGTCCTCATCATCATGTCCACCTCAACTTTGGTGGTTTCAT
Organism: Nannoperca obscura; assembly: GCA_036024295.1. Classification (NCBI taxonomy): domain Eukaryota; kingdom Metazoa; phylum Chordata; class Actinopteri; order Centrarchiformes; family Percichthyidae; genus Nannoperca; species Nannoperca obscura. Next base: position 12,709 of record JAVQJL010063479.1, on the reverse strand, counting down.
CAACTTGGAAATCTGCTTTTTCTGTCCAGCCACTGTTGAAGGGTTTCTTCCACACTCCTGTATCAGACAGCAGAGAGGAGAACATGACAGCAATGTTGAAGTATGATCTACAATCATCCTACTTAATGTTTACATCATTAGAACTCTTAAACTTCACGAGACATGGACTTGCTTCCTACCTCTGAAGTAGACATAGTTGATCAGCACCATGGCCATTGCAGGATCCAAATCCTTCACCATATCTTTAATTTTGTCCTGTGTTTTATTAGCAATGAATGTGTTGATCTCAGCTGCAGCCTCAGCAGGTTTGCTAAAGTCGACGCTGAAGATCTCACCAGAGTAGAAGTGTTTGACATCCTTCAGGAACTTCTTCAGAGGATTGAAGCCAGAGCGCACTGCAGCAGCGTTACCGACATCCAGCTGATGATTCTCCTGGCTGTGTCCATGCATGTCGAAAAGATGCTTGTACGCTTCATTGATCTGAGTCTGGTTAAAGGTGCTATAGCCCAAGCTAGAGAACAGCTGGCTGTGGGTTTCACCACGGGCTCCTGTAGACAGCATGGACAGGGCGGTGGAGATGCCCAGTGGCGAGTAGAAGATGTTCTTTCCAGCAGACTTGGCATTCAGACTTTTGTAAAGGGCAAAGGCAAAGTCAGTATTGGGAGAGGACACCTTGTGGCAGCTTATTTCTTCCTTAAGACTGTGTTCTGTTCCATGGTGGTGGTCTGCCAAGGCTGCAGCCAGCAGCACTGCTGCGAGTGCACAGCTATAGATACTATGCATGTTTACAGCCTGTCCATATGGTAGGAAAAACCAGAAGGAGTTGTTAGTTGAGTTTGACCACATTAGTTCACAACAGTATCTGATGAACAACCTTACAAATAAGACTAAAACAAAGTGAACAAAAACATTTAATTAACTATTTTAGAACTTTGTATATTACATCATGATTAAAAATAATAAAATCACCTCTAAACTTCACTATTTCCAAAAGTCACAAACTTCTTAAATTTAAATCCAAGTTATCATTCAGCATATTTTAATGGAGGTTCATGCTTACCATTAATATCCTCTTTGGTGCCGTTTGGCAGAATCTTCACCATTTTATCCAGCAGTTTGAAGAGAGTCAGCTGACAGAGCTATTAAAAATTAACGAGAGCAGCCTTTTCTGTCCTGTGCTAAGAGATTTCTTGTAAAGCTACTTTCACTTCACTCAACACAACATGAGTAAGGTACTAGTGGTATAGTACTGCTAGTGGGTTGGTTGTATACACACAAGCCTACAGTAGTCATCACATATTTTAATTTATTTCCACTTTAAATCCCTTCTGAAAAGATGAACGTATAGCCACTAGTCAGTAGGAATTGATCTTGGTAGTAATATTGATTTAAAGTTGAATGAGTAACATATAACACACCGGTTGCTCATGAAGTCTTTTTTTTGCTTCAAGTTTAAACAATTGCTCAATAACATCCAAAGCTATATCATATGCAAAAGTCAGTTGGATATAATAGATAATGATGTATTTAGTCCTTTATACACCAAGTTCAGATAATTTAACAGATAACTGTCCTCTATTCATCATCTCCTCACTTGGATAAATATGAGTACTGGGAGTACTGTAGTAATAGAGAGGTGTGTGACATTGCATGTGCTAAAATGTGCTAAAATCCCAAAAGCTAGTAAAAGCTGCTGCAGTGTGCAAATATAAAATACCATAATAAACTATAAAAAAACTATAATGGTAATGAGGCAGAGTTTACAATTAGTACTAGGTAAATATACTGTAGATATGAAGTAGGAGAACAAATGTCCCAATCAAAATAGACTTTGTGAGAGTTATAAATATATAAAATATAAAATGTATACAATAAATACAATGGTGTACTCTAGAGTTTAATGAATATGGATTGTGTGCCAGGAGATATAAAAGGACTGCAGAGTACTGGTCTTACTTGAAGGGGCTCTACATCGTCCTTCTTGACGATCCAGACTGCCTGGAGATAAGAGCCCCCTCCAAGCCTCTCTGTTCTGGCCTTCAGGCTGGAGTAGTGTTTTCCTCACCGCAAAAGTAAGAAAAGGCAAGAGTGTTCATTTTGGTACCTGATTTGAATCTAGTTTCAATCTTAGTCTTTCTAGTCATATTTGTGTTGTTTGATTTATTGTTGTATAGTCTAGTTTAAGTCAATGAAACACTTAAGTCAGTGTCATTTTAGTCAAATTTTTGTTATGCATTTTACGTTTTAATGTCTATGTCTTTTGGGGCTACAGCTATCGCCATCCTAATTGTGTACAGTTACCATGGTTACGTGTGTCATTCTCATCTATTGCATGGTAAGTGGAAAAGGCACTACTTGTTCGCACACACAGTGTCTATGTTTCTTTGCTCTGCAGTAATACAAAAGACTATAAAGTAAAGTAAAGTCATCATCATTGTAAACTCTTAACCGCTCACTCTCTGTTGTTCCTACTCACCTAGCATTAGCATTACTGCAGCTGGCTGTGTTTTATTTACTATATAATTTATTGCAACGCTACAAATGTTATTGGTTATTTATTCATTTTTTAACACATACCCAACCTCAAAATATTGTTGCTTCCAGGGGAAGCTATGGTACTGTGTTGCCTTTGTATGGGTATGGAACCAGACTAGTAAGGCTCACAGGACACCACTGGCTAGAATGCTCAAGAACTCAAATAAAAGCACCCAGGACACTACAGTGCAACAGACCAGAGGACATTGGGCTTGACTACCACCATGCATCTAGAATGAGGCAACATTGCATAAGACAAGTCCAGCTCAACAGGGTTCAGGTAGGACCCACATCCTTTCTTGGGCATCAGCAGCATATAATGTGGTGTGTTACATTGTTATTGTAAATCATATAGCCACCAGTCAAAATTATTCATCTTGATAGCAATAATAAAAATTGACAGAGTAAAATAATATGTAGAATGCCAGTCAACACCCAAGTTGGCTCAACTGTCAGCAGATGCTTTGAGTGCAATACCTAACCAATGTTTTTATTAGCTGTGTCATATACAACAGTCTGCTGGATACAATATATAATGTTATTTTTAAATATTTAGTCACCTAGCTAGGTTCAGATGACTGATGGTAAACAATGTGCTGACGTTCTTTCCAGCAGCAGCAGCCTTGGCATTAAGGCTTTTGTAGAGGGTAAAGGCAAAGTCAGAATTGGGAGGGGACAGCTTGTGGCAGGGTCTTGGTGGTGCTGCTGGTCTGTCAAGGCTGCAGCCAGCAGTAGTGCTGCAAATGCACTGCCCAATAGGCTCAATACCTTTTAAATAGAATGCTTTAATGATATTATGTTACCTCGAACCAACAACTTCCAATAATTTTGTCCACACATATTGGAAGCTTCACTTCTAAATGTAATGAATTCCAAATATGACATACTTATAAAATGTCTGTCTAATTTTTGTAAAGCATTGAAGAGCCATACTAACCATTAGTATCTTTATCATTAGTAGCTGTAGTTTGGAAGACACTTCACCATTACATACAATTGATCCAAAAGTTAGCTGACAGTTTTATTAAAAACGGATGAGGACCAAGAGATTTCTGCCAAGGCTATCATTACTGATGCAACACAACTCACCTTACACATCATGGGGAAAGAACCTTTGGTGAGGTCAGGGATTTCTTTTACAAATGTACTTGTGTGTTACCTTATGAGTTGCAGTAAATGTGTATGAGCTTACAATAATCATTAGACAATTACAGGAATCAAATGATGCACCAGAAATCTGTGGTCTTTGGCGGAAGAGACTCATTCATTTCAACTCAGTTCCACTTTAAATAAAACAATTGGTTCCTCCTCTCAATGATTTAGCATTCATTTGTGTTGTAAATGATATATCCCATAGTCAAGATGAAGGGTCTGTGAATTTAAGATTAGATTAAAAGTTTAAAATAACATAAAATACCAGTTTTTCATTATAACTCTTTATTTCACATCATGGTAAACCATGTTGAAACAGCAATAGCATAATAACATGTTGACTTAATGTGTTAGCAGATGCTTAAAGTGACATATATTATATAATACCACTGTGACATCTCTACAGGGCTTTTACATGCTGAGGCAATGTCCTAAAGCTACTAAAACCTACTGCAGTATGAAAATGTAACAACACTTATTTCCATGGCATCTTTACATGGCTGTGGGGTTGTTGATCTTTCCCATGAAAAGAATGCTCCTTGTCGAGTGCTCCATGATGAAGACCAAGAAGGGTCTGTTGAGTTTCATGGTTATAGGCATACTCATGGGCATGATCTCGATGGTGGTGGTGGCTGCTGCCTCTGTTCCTGTTTCATCCACGCTTAGCACAGCCTGGTGGGACACCTGTGGAGGAGGTAGTCAGTGTTATGTTTGAATTAGAGCACAGGTCTTGGAAAACTGTAGCGACTACAAGCTGGCAAAGGGTCTACCCTCTTCTATGTACCTAAAAATAAATGTTTGTCTCTCCTACCTTTGAGACTTTCAGCTTGACCTCATCAGAAATGCCGGAAAAATCAGCATTTTCTGCAAAAGCATTGGTAATGCCCATTCCTTTCAGTGTGCTGTCCAGAGAAGCATCAGCAGAGATGGAGAACTTTGGCAGGAACAGATCCACAGAACTGAGAAACATGGGACATTGTTGGCATGAGAGTCACTGAAATATATAGCTGACTTACAGTTTGTTTAGTCAAATTGATTATTTCATCTCTCTGCATTAAAGCCCAACATGTGCCAAGACATTCCCTTTGATCCTACAAATGACCACACTGTTACTATACCAACACACTTTCCAACCACGAGGATTCAAAAGACAATCTAATTCGTCTCTTACCTCCTGAAGAGTGAGTCATGCCAGTGCCTGATGTAGTCCTTGTTGATGTAGCCCTCCACCTCATTCATCTTGCCTTCATCTGGCAGGACGATCATCATGGAGGTGTTGCCCTTGTAGGGCAGCATGATGACACTGGTGTGGTTGCCATCGTCCTGATAGAAGTCATAGCGACCTGTCCTCTTCATCATGTCCACTTGAACTTTGGTGGTGTCATCCACATTGAAGTCTGCCTTGTCCGTCAGGTTACCGTTGAATGGTTTCTCCCACTGTCCTGTATGAGGCAGTGGAGGGGGGAAGATGAAAACAATGTTATTGTAAGTCAACTCAAATGGTTGTGCTTACTTGTTTTAAAATGTTGCCACGTGCACTATAATTGTCTTACATGTTTTAATATCTTTCATGCAACTCATGGTTTGTTTAACATATCTTTAATCTCCTTAAACTACACTTGAGTTTGTATAAATGCTGTCTCTCTGTCGCTGTATAAATGGTCTGTTCTCTTTGAGAGATTCTCTGTTTGTGTGTATGTCCTACCTCTGAAGTAGACATAGTTGATCAGCACCATGGCCATTGCAGGGTCCAAGTCCTTCACCATATCTTTGATCTTGTCGTGTGTTTTACTGGCAATGAATGTGTTGATCTCAGTTGCAGCCTCAGCAGGTTTGCTAAAGTCGACATTGCGGATCTCACCAGAGTAGAAGTGCTGGACATCCTTCAGGAAAGTCTTCAGAGGATTGAAGCCAGAGCGCACTGCAGCAGCGTTACCAACATCCATCAGCTGATTCTCCTGGCTTTGGCCAAGCAGGTGTAAAAGATGCTCGTACGCTTCATTGACCTCGGCCTGGTTGTGAGCACTGTAGCCCAAGCTAGAGAACAGCTGGCTGTGGGTTTCACCACGGGCTCCTGTAGACAGCATGGACAGGGCGGTGGAGATGCCCAGTGGCGAGTAGAAGATGTTCTTTCCAGCAGCAGTGTTGGCATTCAGACTTTTGTAGAGGGCAAAGGCAAAGTCAGCATTGGGAGAAGACAATTTGTGGCAGCTTTGTTGTTTCTTGTGGCTGTGTTCAGTGCCATGGTCATGGTGGTCGGGGTGGTGGTGTGCCCAGGCTGCAGCCAGCAGCACTGCTGTGAGTACACAGCTATAGATACCACGCATCTTTACAGCCTGAATAGGGAAAATCAGAGGAGGTTAGTTGGGCTCAGCCACAGATCGTTTAAAGATGTCTTTAATGGAATGACAAGTGGACAATTGCTTATAGCTCAATAAAAAAACAGGACAGATATTTAGCTTCCAAACAGCTCTAAACGTCCAAATTATAATACATTATGTCAACATGACCTCAAAGCTTTCAAACCTGATGTTTTTACCAAAAAAAGTCTTCAGTTTAAAATAATATTTTTTTTAAATCATATATTTTAATTAAGTAACATGCTTACCCTTAATGTCCTCTTTGCTGCAGACAGTTTGTCAGAAACTTCCACATTATATAAAGGAGCTCTGAGAGTCAGCTGACAGTTTGGTCAAACATTAACCAAGACCAGCCCCTACTCTCTGTCCTGCACTGAGAGATATCTGACTGGACTATCTTCACTGATGCAACACAACTCACTCAGCACAACATGGGTAATGAACTGCTTGTCAGATAACGGGCTATTCTAAAAATGTGCATTAACTGACTGTGGCCCTTTAGGATTTGCGGATATAGCTAATATATCATTTAGATGATGCACCTTTGATTGGAAATTTGCTGTGCAGATAACAAAAATACACAGTCAGGAAATATCTACCCAAACAATGTTTTACTACAACATCTCTCCCCTTCTATCTTATCTCCTAATACCACCCACAGCTGGCTGTAGACAACTGTGAGTATGTCTGATGTGAAGTCTGAGTGAGTTGCATACAGTCTCATGGCACATTCTTTTATTTTAACACTAGTGTATGTGTGGAAAGAGTGTGTGGTGTAACCTATGGTTTTTGTGCATATGAAACATTTCTACATCCGGACCCAGGTCAGGTTGTATTGTCGGATTTGGATTTAGGAGTTTTCGAATTGTTGCACTTCTGGTCCCCTCGTCTCGAAGTCGAAGTTGAATAGGTTTTTGGTTAGATGCCTGAAATAAGGTCTAACAAGTGGCTAAATGAGACTAAACGTCATCACGTTTCATCAAAGAGCCAGTTGGACCCTTCTTGATTAATAGGCTGACATTTCTGTTACTTGTGATAGATCTGTTTTCCTATTCATCAAACTATCCTCTATTCATCATCTCCACAATGAGCTAAATATCATCACATCTCCATAAGGCTCTCTGATGAGGAGCTAAAAATGAGCTACCATCCCAAAGCTACTAAACTCTACTGCATTGTGAAAATGTGACACTATTTTGTTAGAGTTTTCTTTTTGTTTTTTTGCCTAGATGTTCTTGCAAAGCTATTTCCGATAATTGCATAAGACGATAAAGAGATGTTACAAGAGGAAATGGGTCGCAGAGTGAAAAAATGACAGAAGAGAAAATGGTTTTGTAATGGAAGAAAAGTGTTTTTGCAAGAATAGCAGAGATTCAGTCACAGGGATAAATTACTGCCATTTCAATGTCTTTTCATCATTTTGTGAAAAAGGAAAAATTAACCATAAATCACCCTGTAATGTTTGGAAAATTGTAGATAAAACAAAACACACTCTGCAACTTCTGTGAAAATGCTGGAAATGCACCCTCCACCCCCCCCCCAAATAATATGCCGTACTATTGGGAAAAATACAAACCAAAGCTGTTATGTATGTAAGCGACTGAAGTATTATACCAATAGCAAAAGAAAAGACATCTGTAGCGTCAATAATTCTCCCTATGAGTAGGACGAGCCCTGTGAGATCATCATAGATTATGAGCATGACTGGTCTATTAAAGATCATTCTCGGGGGGACAGAGAATGTCCAGCATGATTTCAGGTCTCCCCCATCTTCTGGCTTGGTTTCTTCCATCTCCATCATGACCTCACGAGGAGCCTGAATGTAGTGAGAGAACAGAGATAGAAATATGTTTCTCAAAGGTCTCAAGTACTGATGCCTGGTACTTTTATGGTACTCCATTCTGACAAAGAGAAATACGGTGTTTTGTATCTAAACCATGCAGTCCTTCAGTGTCTTCTGCTATATTCCTGAGAAGTCGGTTGAATCTGAGAAAACGGATAATACTCAAGAGTTCCTCTGGAGGCTTTCTAAACTGTAGGATTTCCTTAGTTGTAACTTGGGGAAAAGGATTTCTCCCCGCGTGTGAAAACAACAATCAATGTATAAATGGATTGGTTCGAAGTTGTCTTGTTACAACATGTGGGACCCGTACTGCAGGCTCGCGTTCACTGAGAGAGCAGTGATTATTGCTGACTGAGAATCTGCTCACCATCATTTATCATGCTACCATACAGCAGAAAGCAAGTGACTACAGGGGAGAGAGTGTTCCCCCGTGCCATGGCATGGATCAATATACTGCACACTCAAGGATAAACAGGTTAAAAGGGTCAGTTCAGCCAAATTACAAACAACAGAAAAACACACTTGCCTTAGTCATGCTTTATATGTCCAGAATTTCAGATGTTTATCTCTGAAATTTATGTCTCCATCTGATACAATAGTGGTGAATGGAGTTTTGTTTACAGTACAACATTAAAACATGATTAATTGAACATGGCACATATGGAGTTAAAACATATGGAGTTAAAACATAAAAAAATGTTTCATGAATGTTTCTTTGCAGGACCAGTGCTGAATACAGTTTTCATAGAGACTATTTCTTTGGTGCAATGTCCTTCTAAATAGCTGCGTGTTCTGAGTACTACCCAGAGCAATAAGGACATTAGTCACCTATCCATATACATTTATCAAATTCATTTGTCAGGAGTTGGTTCATCAGGATAAACTGTTGGTGGTGCCATTAAATCATGGCAGAAGAGAGGTCGTGAACAAGATTACGTCATTAAAAGAGCACTGTTCAAACCTTAAATGTACAAAAACGATGTAGGAAATACAGTGGAAATATTGTGTTGCTTGTTTCATGTATCCATTTGAGGAAAGTGACGGTCTCCTCATAAAAACCGATGGATGGAAACGCACTTATTGCCTCCTCAAATGAAATTCCATTTACCTCCATTAAATTGGGCTGTTAACATAAATCTCAAAGACAGATATCTTGAAACCAGGACACATAAAAACAAATTGCATTACCAGATACCACCGGGAGTAAATGAGATATGTGAACCACCCCTTAAATACATGCCTTTCTAGCTTTTCAATCAATGTATTTTCCAAACAGCTGCCTACACAAAAGTTCATACAAGAAGTCAGAAATACATGCGAGTGAGAGGGTAGCTTGACATGTTTTGTACCTCGTTCCTGTTTAACAATTTGGAGCATCCACCTAACCTAGCTTCAGTTTGCTGAGCCAAAAGGCAGTCCACCAGGTGCTGCAGCTCGGCTTTAGGAAGCAGGAGCAGTGAGGCCCGGTGTTCTGACTGGGCCAGCCACACCACTGTGACTGAGCAGTTGGCGTCATTTACCATCATCACCTCAGAAATGTCGTCCCCGAACATCACAGCAAACGTAGCATTCTGCTGGAACTGTGTGGCGCTGCTCAAATGGTTGACGACCTGATTCTTGTGTCATTAATAAAAGAAACAGGTTACAGATGAAATATGAGAATAAAGTAGCAAAGATAATGGTTGCACACCTATAAAAAGCACCCATTGTGTAAATGTACTACCAGCAGCTGTCACAAGTGAGCATCTGCTCACAATGTCTGATGAAAAAGCAGGTGTGCAATAGGTTATGCAGTGGGTGATTTTGCATTTACACAACAGGCACATATCGGAAGTGTACTGACTGACTTTCCTTTTTTAAATTTAGCTGCAGTTCATTTTCATTAGGCTTTCACCTGAACATGTTTCTGACGGTGCACGTTTCTCCTTTGCAAAGCAATGATACATCAGTCTGATTGTTCATATCCTTAATGTACATGGGTATGTGATGAGAATATTAATATTCATGTGAAAAACCTGCAGCTTTCATCGCCCACCCTACCTTTGAAATACACATAATTGTTAAGTTTAAGATTGTGAGAGGCTTGCAAGTCTTTCATCAACGTCTCAAAGATGCTGCTGAAGGCGGAGGGTCCAGTGTGCTGAGGCCTGGACAAAAACTATAGCAGTCTACTGAGGGTTTTCCATCAATATATAAGCTGCTCTGCACCCTTAACTGACCCCCAGGGTGAACCCCACCCTCAGGGTGAACCCCCATCCTTCGTTCTACCCTCTGCCCCCTCATCTACATCAGCTCTGTTTCCAGCATGTGTCCTTCCAATTTCCACCCCTCCTAACCCCAATTCCAGCCTCTGTTATGGCTCCAGCCTCAGACTCTGCCCTTCGAACCCCACCTCCACCCCTCCCTCCCAAAGAGTGAGACTATGATGCAGATCTGTAAGATTAGATATGGTGGCCTCAATTCTCTCCTCTGTATCGCATTCGCTGCCAGCCCGAGGGCCTCCAGGGCCTGGCTCCGACTCTCGGATCCAGACGCTCGGGACAGCAGGGACAGAGCTGATGTCAGGCCGAAGGGGCGAGATCATGATGTCGTGCTGTTGCTGCTGCCTGACCCCGGGCTCAGCAGTTATTCTCATGGCCTGGCCATGGCTGTGATTAGGACTGATATGTTGAGCTGTTGCAGCTGATTGACCTCTTGTTGAATTCACAGAGGCCTGCTAAAGAGTTTGTCAGGCTCTGGTGGAACTGCAGTGAAACCTGTTAGCAATACCACCACTGTTAGACAAACTATACTTATACTAACAGGTCATCAACGGGTCTTCTCTCACCATCCTAGCTTGGCCTGATTTGGAGGCGCTGCAGGTTAATCTTGCATTAGGCCAGCCAAACTCCAGTTTTGGTGAAGTGCTGTTCTTGTGGCTTGTTGTGGGGGTGGAGGTGGTGTTGAAAGTATATCGATCTCTGGGGCTGAGCTTTTGACCCATGGGTTGAGCTCCAAGCAAACAATGGGGCCATGTTTTTTTAGTTTCTTAGAATTTCAGCTGCAATGAATGTGTGTGTGTGTATTTGGTGGAAAGTGAGGACGAGGCATACTTATTCCCCCCTTTAATACACATTCTGGTCAACATGGATATTGAACACTTGTGCAACTGATGCATACATTTTGCTCTAGTTTCACAGTATACACACTGGCATTCAAACAAAGATACTATAATGTGCCTAGTAAGTTTACCTAGAAATACAGTATTTACATGGCTGATTCTATCTCGTGGAAAGGACCAGAAGATATACGACAGAACAGGTATCTGGTTTATTATTTATATCTCATAGTCACAAAAATGCAACGAAAAAAGCCTGCATTGATACGTTTAAGCTATCATACAGTATCTGAGATGAAAACAATGAAACAGTATACATTCCAAGCCACAAGTGACACAGTGAGAGTCTGCAAAATGTCAAAGTGCTCATTAAATATCATCAGCTTAATCTCACCATGTCAATATAGCTTCTAATTAAACAGCAGGTCATATGGGATACTCAGCAGTCAACAGAATGCTGTAAAGAGCCCATCATGTGAGACAGTTGCTGCTGCGATGCTGCAATGCCACCATGTGGCTGATAGCGTCAACTCAAACTGGAAGGAGTATTTCTGCCACAAAAAGAGATCAAATAAAGACAACATTTTGGACATGCATTCAGCAAAAACACCAGCCATGTCTAATAATTTGTGTATTGTAAGACCAAGCAGCTGAAATGTGTAATAATGGGGATAACAGCATACTGTGTTTATCTGAAGATATTGCCCAAATGACAAATTATCTCTGTTGGCAGCAAGAGGCAAACATTATTATTAAATGTTGCCCTGAAGGAAATTTTGTGACACAGATAAGAGTCAACCCAGCCTTAAGTGTCCCTGTTTTGCTCATTAGTGGAAACTGGGCTAATAAGCATATCTTAATAAGAAACTGTACTGCAGCGGGACTCAGAGGTACATCTGAGGCAGCATGAAGCAGCAGTAGAGCAGGATCCACAGGACCAAGAGCATTTCCAGCTCTAATGGAGTTATGTCACAAGAGGCTGCTAAAGATGGAAGAACCATTCCCTCTCTGGAAAGAAGATAAAACACACAAGTGTTAGAGTCAGACTAAAATAAGGCACTTTACATTCATATGTATTCATTTATTATTAAGAAATAGAAGTTAGATGTGGTGTCTCTTTATCCTTTACAAAACCAAAACACATAAGCAAAAGTGTAAGAAATTGATTTAACTGTGTGTTTAGCATGCTGTGCTACTAACTACATAGTAACGTAGTGTTATTTCCAAAGGCAAGACTACAACACACTACTTGTGAGGTTACAGTTTGCATTACTAAAATAGCTGTTAACATCCACCGTTTGGGAGCCAAGACGCTGCACTCTCCTGTCCTATACTTGGTTTAGGGAAGTTAACTCCAGCCAAACTTGTATTAGCTAGGGTACATTTGGCCAAGGGAAGCCTACTGTTTGATGATATGTGCATCAAAGCATGTTGCTTGTCCAAATATGTTTTTCTATAGCAAGCATCTAAATCATCTAAGGGTTATGTTAGAGAGAAAAACATTTTAAGTTTAACAATGTGTGCACCTTTATTTTCTTGTCTTCTATAGATCATGAACTGGCGAGGACTTTTTGCATGTAGTTTTAGCCTCAAGTCTTTTAGCATTATTCAATTCAATTCAATTCAATTTTATTTATATAGCGCCATATCATAACAAAGTTATCTCAGGGCACTCAATCACATGGAGCCGGTCGAGACCAACTTCCACACACACAAAGACCC